>JAFVLL020005883.1:0-11670 GCA_021397915.2 Tor tambroides | reverse complement strand
GTGGAGTCCTCTCCAGGAGCCAGCGTAGACGACAATCGCACACAAAAGGGTTCTGGCCAATCAGAAGAGTCTGCAGGGCCTCAGAAGCAGGAAAAACACTCCTCTCAAGCGTGGAGAGACGGTTGTAACAAAGGTCAAGAAGGCGCAGTGAGGAGGCTCCTTGAAAGGCTTGAGGTTCCACACTGAGCAGGTTAGACTGTCGCACACGTAAAACTTCCAGCCGGTCCATTCCCCTCAACCACCCTGCTGGCAGGACACGTATACGACTGTAAGACAGGTTGAGATGCATTAGATACAACAGATGTGTCACCACTGGCACGGATGTCAAGTTGGTGTGGGTAATGGAGAGTGTGCTGAGGTTCAGCCCCTGCAAAGCGGAGGTCGGAAACCCTTCTAACAAAGGCCAGCGGTCCACTTCAAGGTGTTTCAGTCGTGGTAGACCCTTAAATGCGTGTGCCTGAAGCTCCCCGATGCCCAAGTCCCGCAATCGCAGGCTGGTTAGACCGTGTAGATGTGCGAGAGCATGTGTGGGCACTGTGCTCAGGTTGCATCGCTGCAGCGTTAGAGAGCGCAGGGACGCCAGGCCGCTGAAGGCCCGTGGGGCGATAAACACTAGCTCATTATCACTCAACTCTAGTACCCGCAGCCTCCGCTGCTCCTCAAAACCGTAATCCAGCAGAATAACAAGACGGTTTTGACTGACATCCAGCAGAGTGAGCTCGCTGAGGCCAGACAGCGCTCCACGCGGCAGCAGAGTCAGCTGATTGCTGCGCAGTCGGAGTGAGCGTAGCCGCGGCTGAGTGCGGAAGCTGCCAGGTTCCACAGATGACAACAGGTTGTTGCTGAGGTCCAGCTCCTCCAGCAACAGCAGTGAGGAGAAGTTCTGTGGCGTCACAATGCGCAGCCGGTTTTTACTGAGGTCCAATGCCCTTGTCTCTATAGGGATGCCTTCAGGCACCTGCACTAACCGCCTGCGATGGCATGACACAGAACGCGTGGGCACAGAGCACTCGCAGCGGGCAGGGCAGGCGTGGGCGGGGCACTGAAACAGGAGGAGTGGCAGGAGGGAGAGCCCCAGAGCACAAGAAAACTGAGAGAACAGCATGGCCACCTACAGAGAGAAAACAGAGACAAAGAAATATGATATAGATGAGAGAAATGTCTGCATGGTTAGTGACTCAAGGTAATGTAAACAGCCACATACATATACTCGGAGACTATAGGACATTGTACAAAATCGGTCATTGTACAAGATCATTTTAAATTAAAATTATCAGCTGTGGTATAGGCTTGTTTTCAAATGTATTTATTTTTATATATTTATTTATTTAGAGAAACTGGATGTTGATTTAATAAAATGAGCACAGTTCAGTTTGCGATTCCAGAAATTTCCAGAAATTTTTTTCTTCACTAAAAACAATAGTTACTGAGGGGGACAAAACTAAATATGATTTCAGTTAACATCCAGATTTTTCTCTTTTCCTTAACCATTGACCTAGTGACACAGTCTTTTATAATATACATAAATGAAACTCTAAAAAATATATATTTTTTTGTGTTTATAAAAATGTTTGATAGTAAAAGTTGGCATTTATTTCTATACATGCAGTGTGTATACAGCATGGGGACACAAATAAGCCTGTGTTTTGTAGAATGACCCCTGTAATGCACATACATGCACGCCATGTCCTTTGTTCCATCCCAATTTCCCAACACCTCCTCTGTGCAAGACCTCTGCTGATTCTAGCTGATAGGAACCCTGTGGTGCATCGATCGTCTCTTTCTCTGTCTCTCATACACACGCACACACACACACACACAACCTGCTTTCAGAAAGACATCTCCAAACATGCCATAACCATGGAAACCCCATGCTCCCTTGGCACAAGTCCTGCTTTGCCGATCAAAATCAATAATGGAGGAAAGCAAAAGGCAGGCATTCCACAGGTCTGTTAGACTCAGATCACAAATGTGTCATTTAGATTAGATACGAAGACTGATTTTAACCATGTCTGTCTAAATGTTTTATGTCTATGTGAAATCACCAGGTAATTAGGGAAGATGAGGGAGCGTACACTATTAACTGTACAACAATAAAATAGGCATACAATATAAAATCAGAAAAAGGCTCATCAATATTAGAGACAAAAAGGAGATTTTTTTTTAATTGTATATTTTTATATAATGACAATTTACCTTTGGATATCTTATTTATTATTATTATCTATTGATTGACTTTCCTACCAACATGAAATGGGTTGAAATACACCCCTTATTTCAAACAATATAAAAATCGAACAGCCTCTCAGATAAGAATCACCAGCAAGGGAGCTTTTACATTTTCTGAGGTATCTATCTTGCATGAGAATGCATCATTTAAACCTGCATCTAAACTACCGCCATTTAGGCTTGTAATTAAAAATGAATGTCTCCATCGTAAAATCCGAACTCTGCTTTGGAATGGATAATTACATTTTACAACATCCCAGCAGCTCTGATTATATACATCTCTTTATGTTTCTCACTTCTAGGCTGTTCTTTAATATTTTAAATACTCCCATAGACATGATGCACACTGTTGCATACGACAAGATGATGCGTTTCTCGTTATTATGAAAGATACATGAGTGTAGTAACTGCTTTGAAAACATAATTATCAAAGGGCATAATTTGTGGAAAGGTTACATGCACGTATTCTCAATTAATTATTAATAGAATAGAACCATAAAGGCATCTGTTTCCATTATTGCTCTAAAATGACCATAAAGAGAAATGGTTATAATCTTGGGCTGAAAAATGGGGCAGACAATTTTCAGTGAACAGGCAAGCCACCATGGAGCGCTCTCATAACCGATATAGCAACAGATTGACCTGCATGCACGGAATAAACCTTGTGCCTAGTTTCCCTCTAATGTATAATTTAAATATGTGGCTTCACTACGTCAATAATAATCTACCATGCATTTTTACAACAGATTTCCTTACTTATTTGTATAAACCTAATGCAAATCACATTTAAAAATGTACCTAATGCATTTAAATACCAGAACTCGTTAAAATCACCAAGACAAAGTTCAAGGTGCAAATTCTTTCAAAATCTATTTCACCTCACACTGGCCTAAATGACTCAAACCCTGTATGACGAGCACAGGTTGCCTCATTCGAATGCTGATTAGTAAGAGCCAGGCTATGCTTTCCTTTCAAATCAATATCAATACATGTACAAAATCTGATGCCACATTTGCGCTGCTTTTCAAGGAGTGTGACAGCAAATGTCCTTGCTTGTACAAGAGAAGCATTTCTCAACCTTGGTAGTGCTCAGTTTCATTCACAACTCCATCAGGTTTGTCGCGACGCAACACGTCAAATGTTCGCCTGCCAGCGTGAGTGTCAGAATGAAGACAGAGGACGCGTCTGGGTGGAACATCAGGGGGCATCGCTAAGCCTGTGGTTCGTTATAGGGAGCAGCTCACTGACAGGAGAAGTTTATTAAGTTTTAATGAGTTAATAATTCAATTTATCCCAGCCGATCTGATGACAGTATCAGCAGCAGGGGAGAGCATGAGCGTTGATGTAATTCTCGCTAAAGGTGTCTGGATTAGAGATGCATTTCTAAGGCAAAGTTTATCAATTAATCATTACAAAGTCCTCTTTTTGGGAATGGAGATAAGCCATTATTTGAGAGGATATGTTGTCACGCAGCAGGGAGCAGATTCTCCTCGGTCTTTCACAAAATCTTTATCTCACAAAAGCAATCTGTCGCTCTCTCTTCAACACACAGACAAGGCAGATGAGCTTTACCACTCAGAAATATGCTGAATGATCACCACTTTCACATTGGGAATAAATGGGGATTTTGGAGGTAGGGGAAGCCTACAATCTGCTGGTGATTCCAAATCCTTATACCATCAGATAAAAATTGTTCAACACTTGTGATCTTTCAGAAGGTACTAATAGTCTATGTACCATTCATCATTTAGGGGTAAATAAGGTAAAAAGGTTTACCTTTTAAAAGGGTACCATCCCAGTGACAGCTTTTGTACCTTTTTTCTGTGTAAGATGACTCTCAAAAACAACCCGTTCAAACCCTTCACCAAAACAGAGTAAAACATTGTAAAAACAAAATTTAAAAACTAAAAATTAATTAATAATAAAATATTAATTACAAAATAAATTATAATAATGTTTAAAGAACATAATAAATAGAATAAATAAAATTTATTTAAGTTATTGTATTGTTATAAGTTTTATGTTTGGCTTCAAGTTGAATCATTTAACTACTAATAATGGCTGAATAAAATATACAGTGACAGTCCTGCTTAAAATTTGCTTTTGTAAGTACACTAGCTCAGTGTAATGCAGATGGAAATATGTTTACTGAACTGGAACATAAAAGAAATGGAATGTATTGACAAACTGACAAAATATTTTTTCTTGTTTCAAATCAAAGATGCCAGAACTTCCAATTTAACCTTAGCTAACACTCCATACAGACATCAAACAATAGCGGTGCCCAGAGATCACACTATAGTATCACTTGCTGATTTTTGTTGTGAGAATGTATCAAAAAACCTTCTGTCCTCTTCTAGTGTATCAAAGTAAAGATTAGAGCATTTCCTCATACTTTGCAGGTGAGTTGTGGAAAACAATCCGGCCGTGTCTCCTCATTGCTCTACATCAGCATCTCGCTTCCACAGACAGCGATTGTGAAGCCTGCGGTTTCTCTTACTTTGAGGACATTCTGCAGATTAACTTGGTCTAATTTTAGTTTATCTAATTTTAGTCTCATCCATTTTTCATTGAGTGAAACCACCACAGCCACTGAGAGCGCAGTGTCCCATCTCCCACCGGGTGCTTGTGCGTATAGGATGAGTGTCTGAGCTATTTGAGACCGAATGGGAAAAGGCAAAAGTTAGTTGTTGGGAATGTTTGTGAAGTATGCATATGTACATATATCAGCTTGCATACGGTAGAGAGCGCGTGTGTGCTGACCTTGATCCTTCGGGGTCTTTGGATCTCATGTTTAATTCAGCGCTACAGCGCGAGCTTGAACTACATTTGGTGATCATTTCATACAGAGGTGTCTAAATGTAGGTGCCACGGGCTGTGTGTGTTCCCAGCGTGTCGCTTTCAGATGGCATGCTGTAGTATCTCTGCGATGCTCTGATCCAGCCCAGTGGAGCTCTATTGACTCCTGCTATTGATCTCTGCGTTATTACACATTCACTTCTTCACACGTCTCTCACATTGCACAAGACTGAAACCCCGTGTAGCTCTGCACCCATGGCAACCGAGCCGCCAATCAAACCCTTATCTCTGAATGTTTCATATCCCTAGAGCTCAGGTGAGAATGCACTGAATATACTTTAATAATACCCAAATGATTTTGCCGGAGCGCGTTGCTTCACTCATTTGAGTTTCTGTGCTATTAAGATGACCGTTTTCCCCAAGAGAAAGAAGTATGGGGGAATACGGTATTTCCTGCACATTTGCATGCTGTCAGCTATCCTTATTGGTATAAATGAGCATGTTTATGTGTGCGTGCGTGTTTGTGTACGTCTGTGGCTGTCTCGCTGGCAGCACATGCAATGTGTTTATGTTTAACGGACATTCAGTACACAATCAGTAGGGTGTCTAGGCTCAGCTGGTAATGCCTTAATTTAGGGTGCATTTGTCAAGCCCGTCAGCATTTGTTCTTCAAATGACAGGACTTTTAACTTCGATATTAAGAAGTGTAAAATACAAGCAGACAAACATTCAAACACCCAAAGCTCATTTGTAGCTCAATATTTACTCAATATTTGCCATTTTGAGATAAATAACCCTGTCTACTTGGTGGATTAGCAGAAATGTTACCTCCCCCTTGTTACTTTTCAAATCCAGGGCTGTAACCGCCATAGACATTGAAGGGGACAAGTCTCCCCCATATCTGAAATTTTTGCACTGCTCTGCTGCACTCTGTTACGCATTGCTCTGTTTGTTGTTAGGATGACAAAAAAGATTTAAAAGTTACATTTTAGACTGGTCTGCCACAATGTCAAAATGACTGAGATGGCCAATCATATCAAAATAGGCAGGGTTTACCGGTCACAGAAACAGAGCGGAAATTTCCAGCATTAACACGGAAAGAGAAGAGAAAAGTAGCAAAATATTTAATATTTAACAACTGTTTTTCCATATAAATATTAAATGGCTGACAGTAATATTCAGCAAGGCAAACTACTTAATTTTTTTCTCAAATATGGTCATTTAGAATTGAAAATATCGATTACATGATTCACCTAATTCCTATTTGGTGAATATGAATATGAAGAGACATGAAACCTTTTGCATTTCCGACATATTAAGCATAGGCCTATAAACAAGAGTTAACATGCATATTTTGAAATAGTAAAAATAATAAATAGAATTTATTATAAAGTATTATATATTATTTTAGACTAAGTATGTTTTACAAGAAAGTACTATTTCAGTTTTTCTTCTTCAAAATTTTACATTTAATTTACTGTATTACTTGCTGTTACTTTCTGCAATTTCTGAGTAAAAACTGTTGCTACACTAAATTTTGTTTTACTGATTTTTACTAATTTATATTATAAACTCTTATATTTGTTAAATTATTCTACAGTATATATCAGGCCCAGCTATATGGGGGGGGGGGGGTTTGGGGGCTGGGGTGGGATGGGGGGGGGGCTGACCTGACCCACCCAATCAGGAGCTTGGCCCACCCTGGCCCCATGACAGCCAATCCCAAAATTGGTGCGATATTTAGTAAAACTCCATATAATTTTCTTTTTTGTTTTCTTACCACCCGCTTCTGCAACGCATGTGTTACACTCCCGCCCATACCCACAAACATTCTAATATTGTATATAATTTTTGTGCATCATGGGACGCTATCAATATGCACGTCATTGAAATCGCTTTTGAATTATTATACCATTATACCATTCAAAAGCTTGGAGTCAGGGGAGGGGGAGAAAGTATAGAAATTAATACTTTTATTTAACAAGGATGCTTTAAATTGATCAAGAGTGATGGTAAAGACATTTATAATGTTACAAAAGATTTCTAGTTCAGATAAATGCTCTTCTTCTGAACTTTCTATTCATCAAAGAAACCTGAAAAAAATTCTACTCAGCTGTTTTCAACACAATAATAATAATAATAATAATAATAAATGTTTTTGAGCAGCAAATCAGAATATTAGAATGATTTCTGATGGATCATGTGACTGGAATAATGATGCTAAAAATTAAGCTTTGAAATCACAGGAATAAATGAAGAGTTCATTTGCAAAAACAGATAACTCCGTTTATAACAATTCTCAAAAATCATGTTTTTTCATTGTGCTTTCCAATTAATTTCAATCAAACTGCAGTTGGTTTATTTTGACTAGGTTAAAAAATAACTTTAAAAAACAGCTATTTGTAAAACAGTTATTTGTAAAAATGGAGTTATCTGTTTTTGCAAATAAACTCTTCAAATTACATTTTAAAATATATTCAAATAGAAAGGAGTTATTTTAAATAATAAAAATTTCACAATATTACTTTATTAAAACTACAATGTAAATCTTGTAGAGAAAAGCTCAAAACGCCCTCAGAGGGAACACAGATATTATGTAAGGGAAGAGAAAACAATTGAAGATACAACAGAAAAAAAGAATCCAAAGACATAATAGGCAGGAGCTGGTGAGAAGAATATGAGAGGTAAGAAGAGGTAATTTAGAAAGAGGAACATGTTGCAGTGCATAAGAGAAAAACAACGAGACAAGAAATCTGGCATACTGATTCATCTTCCACCTGCGCGCCTGGGTAATAACATTAATGTGTGTGCAGTCACGTTTATTTGGCCAACAGGTTTCCTCCTCCCTTTGGCATTTGTCTGTGTGTGTGCTCATCACCACCATACTGTGTAGTGGAAGCATCATTTATGCTTTCTTGTTGGTTTCTCTTCTGCATACACAATATTCTCAGTGTACACAATTACACACACACAAAAAAGAAAGGGATGCGAGAGACAGAGAAAAGGCGAGATTTGATGAGCTGACTGCCTCCAGACATCGCTTCTGCAATGCTAATTAACCCTGCAGGCAAAATCCACCACCAAGACACTAACCCTTAAACATAAACATACAAACCCTCCCACACACAGGACCTCAATGCTAACCGCATATGAAAGTTTTACTTAGATGCTGCAGAGTTATTTCCTTTTGCATTTATTTTCTTTTATAATTATTTTCTGTCTAATCTAAAAGGTGATCTAATCACTTAATAATTATGCTTAATTAGGTATTTTCAAACACAACAAAGAGCTAGACTTTACATTTCTTGCAGAAAATATATGTAGTGGCTAGGTGTTTGTGTACTGCTAGTCAAAACCCAAAACACTGTGAGTGGGATTTTTCCAAAAAATCATAAATCTGGTTGATTTAAAGCACACTTCTCCTCAACAAGTCACACAATTTGCATTATTGTTCTTGCCCGTGCAACAGGGTTGTGTAAAATTGTAAATTTGAATTTAAGTGACCACACCCCACAGGAAGTTCAATTGGAATTTAAACTGGAATTTTAAGAAGTGGAATTTACTTTTTTTTCCACCATGGTTAAAAAAAATTGGTAATTGGCTAATTTTAATACAATATAAATAAAATATATAAATTAAGTATAGATTTCTATTGGGGACATTTTAAAAAAACATTTAAAATGCTGTCAAGCCAAGTTTTGTTTTGACAAACTTTCCTTTTTGTTAAAAAAGACACATATTGGGGTTATATATTACTTTTTTAAAATTTCAGTTCATTGCCATATACATTTTGTCTGTTCTAAAGAATGCTTGAACAGTTTGTAATCTCTAAACTATCAGAAAATAAAAATACAATGTAAATCTTGAAGAGACAAGCTCAAAACGCCCTCAGAGGGAACACATATTATGTAAGGGAAGAGAAAACAGTTGAAGATAGAATAGAAAAAAGCAATCCGAAGATATAATAGAAAGGAGATGGTGAGAAGAATATAAGAGGTAAGAAGAGGTACTTTAATATGACGGTTGTGCAAAATTGTGAATTTGAGTTGATCTGGCCACACACCACAGGAAGTTGAGTTGGAATTTGCAATTACTGGAAGTGAAATTTACTGAAAATTCAGAGAAAGTCAGGTTTTTGTTTGTTTGTGTGTTTGTTTTTCCCCCCACAATGGTCCAAAAAAATTGGTAATATAAATAAATATAAAGTACAGATTTCTATAGCGGGACATTTTTCAACTTTTACTGTCAAGCCAAGTTTTGTCTTTGTGTCAGGGTTATATATTTGGAATTTCAGCTCATTTTAAATCTACTTCCTACTTCTTAATTCAGTGTTCTAATCTATGCAATTCTAGTTGCTGTTTGCAACCGCAATACAAATTCAAATCAAATTCAGGAATATAAGTGGATTTTAAAAAGCAAATACCACTAATTGGCATGGATTGATAAGATCTTTGGGTCATGGCAACCACAAAACATCTTCTTCATGAGGATTTTGGTGGTGATCACACTCTAGAGGACACTTTTTTCTTGGAGGTGAGACAGAACATCTATCCTTACTTGGCATTTCCAGGGAATTGAATCAGGATTATGTCAGCTGCTGTAAGAAGCAGAGCTCTTAAAAGCAGTCTGTTTCTGATTCCATAGAGTGCATTACCATTATGAGTCCAAACCAGCTCTAGCATAAAATCTTGGCACTTAGATGGATAATGATAAGGCTAACACAACAACCACTGCCACCAACAAAATGCATGAGTTGATTTGCATACAAATAGATTAAACAAACACATCTTCCCCTTAAATATCATTGCTTCACCCAAGTCATTTTTCTAAATAACTGTAGCATACTTAATGGAAAGCACTGGTCAAGCAATTTCATTTAAAATAAGTGAAGTGAGACACTAAGTGAAATTACTTTGGCAATGGGCGCATAAGTTTCACAACAACTTGACGGAACTGCCAAAAGCTCACAAAATCTCACATACAGACATGACTGACACAGCCACACATCCATCCACATGCATATTTAGTTTGTTGCCTGATATATGCTAATTCATGCACATAATGCAGATTACTGAGATAGTTATCAGGCTTCAGCTCTTTGAGTACTGTTTGTCCCCAAACAAGCGAACAAGTGAGCTGGAGGAACAAATATATGACCTCATTCTCCCATGCAGCGTTGCGTTAAGCAACAACAGTCAGAGAAACAAATATATTAACAGCAAGAACTACCCTAGTAGTTGGTGGCACCGAGGTTGTGAATTGCATGCAGATGTAAGACTGAACCACAGAAAACCTTGTTACAGTTAATTCAGGTGCAAATACGCTGGAACTGGCCACTCCTGAATATGAAAATTAAAAAAAAAAACTCTAGAAATAGTGAAGAAAGGAGTTATTCAAAACCAGTTATTCAAAGATGACTCATAGCATTAACGGAGGGAATAAATTTAGAAAAAAAAAAAAAAATCTGCTAGTGTGCTGTCTCCCTGGAGGACGCTCAGGAAGCTCCTGGAGGCCATCAGGGCCAGTGGAGTTGAAGCAGAGCAATCGGCACTTTGAAAGGAAGCCTAATTAAAACGCAAAAACACTTGCTTAGTCAGACAGGATTCAGAGCAGGAAATTTTTTTCTTCATGTCACACTTCTGACAGTATAATGAATCTAATTGTGAATATTAGTTGGCTTAGCATGTATACGTGAGCTGCTCTGTGAGGCTTCTACAAGCTCTCATAAAACTATTGTCATAGCACAATATACAGTGATAGTACCTCCAGTGAGACAGGTTGCTAATATTTAGGTCAGTGGGCCCTTATGCTATAATATTGACAAAAGAAACTCAAATTAGCCCAACACAAAATCAATCTTGTAGCTTAATATCTAATCTCTTTCCACTCAAAGCATTCTGTAATTGTTCCCTTAGTACCTAAGGGAAATCAGGGAACATAGAATTTATATGATAGCATATATATATTTCTATATATGGCCAAACCAATATTGTACTATGTTGCATGCTGATTAGTATAATGAAATGATTGTTCAATAGACTAAACAGTGTTGAGAAAGTTAGGTATTAACCACTCTTACATTTTATTTCCATATTTGAAAAAAAAAAAAGAAGATATTTACAAATTTTTTATACTGTATGTTAATTTTCATTTTCAAAATCATGAATTTTCATTAAATGTTTTGTATTTTTAAGAATTGTTTTCCAATAATATTTAACAAATTCCTTTTCATTCTGACTGCTAATTGTCTATTATCAGTGTTTAATATAAATTATTAATGGTGAATTCTTGCTGACATGCAACTGCATTATGCTTGTACTGGACTGATCTTGGGGTAAGAGAGAACAGATTTTTCTTAACTTTAAAAAACTAACAAACAAAGAACTGCAGGTAAAATCTGGTTCACTTCAGTAAAAATACTGCTCTGATAGACATCTCCTGCCTATCCTCCCCATATGCCCCTGGTATATACTACAGATTGTTAACACTAGTGTGTCTAAATTGTAACCCTGTTGGCTTCCCTCAAACTTCCTTAATGAACCCAGCTAAACTGTCAGACTTATTAGGCTTGGCTCTGGAGAAACAGACTTGTGATTTACAAATCCCCAGGGGAAGTAGGGTTTACATTACTTGGCACTAGTT
>JAFVLL020005881.1:35000-47699 GCA_021397915.2 Tor tambroides | reverse complement strand
CTCCCTTATTCTTTTATATATTTTAATATGTACAAGTCAAAATAAGCATGTTGTTTGATTTTTTACATAAATATTGTGTTACACCGAATGACAATTTAACATTATTTCAACCAAATTTATTCTCCAAAAACATATTTAAAACCTTAAAAGTAGACACTTTAATTACATTTAATGTGCTTTCTATGGACATAAAATCATTTTTGTACATTTCTTTTGATGCGGACATCTTTACGTCTTTGACCCATATATATATACACTGTATATATACACTTAGCAATCAGTCTCAGCTCAACAAATAATAGTAATGTAAATCAGACATGTAAATATACTGTGTGTTATTCATTAGCAAGACAAAAGCATTACAGAAACCCCAGGAACAGTCATTAATATTTGCACAAACACGTTCTCTGAGTGTAAACAGTATCTGGAGCGGGATTCAGTAATGAGACAGCAGTGAGTGAATCAGGAGCTGTCCAGTGCTGAAACACACTCACATGTCATTACTTGAAATAAAATACAGGATTTTATAGGAAAAACAATTGTAAGTGTAACTCTTTTTTTAAATATATTCCTCAGTGAAAAATAAATATACTAAAATGTATTTGAAATGCATTTATTTTATGCTAAGTATACTATAAATAAATTTACATATTTATGTACTTAATAAAAGTCTCCTGCAATTGTACTTTTAATATACTAAACTGGTATACCTAAAGTCTGCTAAATTGGAACAACTAATTGTGTGCTTAATGCACTTTAATTGTGCAGAAGTAGTGCTGAAGTCCATCTAAAGATATACTGAAGTATATTTGATGGTGCTAAATTTTTGCAAGTATACTTCAGGTACACTTAACATGTCTCACATTTAAAGACAGATATTATTCAGAGATCATATAACCTTCATCAGCAGTAACATTAAAACACGATTTATGCTTAATATGATGAAATATGCATTGTGGACAAGTAGTACTCCAAATAATGTTAATTATATTTTTTTACATCACTAAGTCTTCTGCGGTATATTAGTAAATATGTTTATAGATCTGAACTATACTTTGCATGAAATAAATGTATTTTTATTATATTACTTTTTTTAACAGAGTTATTAGATTTAATTATTAAAAATAAGTGTTATTTGACAATATTGTGGACTATTTGATTTTTTTTTTTTTTTGTTAATCTTAAAGAATAATTGCCATTAAAAATGATTTAGCATTAAAAAGACAGAAGAAGAAAAACAAGAAGGATTCAAACACTGACACTAAAATAGCTTATGAAAATTTATGCAACTATATAAAGTGATGTTTTTAAAAAATTACAAGTGTGAAATTGCTTAATCCAGGGTTAAAAAGACGTCAAACTAGTATTAAGTACACTGTGAAAAGCCAAAAGATTTCCATTTCTTTTTATTTGTTCTTTAATCAGGGACAATACGCATTAAAAATAATAAAATCAACATGAAATGTGCTAGATTTAAGCAGAGTGGATCATTTCCATCTGTTGTCCCAGGGCAGGTCGATGTTTTAAAAAAAATAAATACATAAGATTTTTTTTTAGAGAAACCACAATGACTTTTTATGTCTTTTAATTCTTGTGGGAGTTTTTCCAGCTCTTGTACTGCATGCATGCTCATGATGAACACGACAAAAACATGTTTTTTTTAGATATGAGATGTGTGAATATAGCTCTTGCTGCTCATAAAAAGATGCTGAATTTCCAATTATTACATGATACATCTAGATCAAAACTCACAGGCTTATTCCCACAGCAATACTCATATGCACCGTAAGCAGCGCACAGAAAATAAAGGTGTTCAACTAAAGAAAAAGACTAATGTTCCCAGGGAAGACTTCTAATCCCAAACCTCATTTACTGTATATCCTACACACACACACACACACACACACACACAAATACATGCACACAGTCTGGGACAGTCTGATCTCAAACGCTTCAAACCTTCATGTCATCTATTGAACTCGACACCCTCCAGCAGGGCAACATCAATTACCCACAATCCCATGCAGGAAAGCAAAATCACAAATGAGATCTTTGTACAATCTGAGCAGTTTCTCCTAGACGGTAATGAGATTAAAGGGAGGCCAGTGGAGCCGTTTACTAAAGTCCCCTGCCTCTAGAGCTTTACAGCACCAGCTCAACTGTATTGCAAACTCTGACCAAACTCTGCCATCAAATGCTGTCTGACAACCACTGGCTCATTTGTTTTCTGCTCATCGTTTTTAGAAGAAAATCTGAGACAAATCCCATTTTTAAATTAAGTTTGCATTGGTCAGAATCAATCTGAGTAATAAATGTCTCCTTGTGAGCAGCACATTCACATGAATTCAAACGTTTTTGCAGTTATGCAGTTGCTAGGGTGTTGTGTGTGGTTGCCAGGTTGTTGCTATGCAATTTTTGTGTCAGTATGGGTTTTTGCCAAGGCGTTATTATGCAGTTACCAGGGTGTTGCTATGCAGTTACTAAGGCATTGTGGGTGGTTGCCAGGGTGTTGCTATGCAGTTGCTGGGTCGATATTGGTCGTTGGTTGCCAGGGTGTTGCTATGCAGTTACTAAGGCATTGTGGGTGGTTGCCAGGGTGTTGCTATGCAGTTGTTTGGGTGATATGGGAGACTGGTTGCCAGGGCGTTGCAATGCAGTTGCCAACGGGTTGCTATGCAGTTACTAAGGCATTGTGGGTGGTTGCCAGGGTGTTGCTATGCAGTTGCTGGGTCGATATTGGTGGTTGGTTGCCAGGGTGTTGCTATGCAGTTGCTAGATCATTATGAGTGGATGTCAGGTTTTTTATTAACAGTTGCTAAGGCATTGCTCTGCAGTTGCTAGGTTGTTGGAGATTGGTTGCCAGAGCGTTGCTATACAGTTGCTATGCTGTTGTGTGTAGTTGCCAAGGTGTTGCTATGCAATTTTTGTGTCAATATTGGTTTTTGCCAGAACATTGCTATGCAGTTACCAAAGAGTCGCTATACAGTTACTAAGGTGTTGTGATGCAGTTGTGAGGGTGTTGTGGGTGGTTGCCAGGGTGTTGCTATGCAGTTGTTAGGTTGTTGTGAGTGGTTTCCAGGGTGTTGCTATGCAGTTGTTTGGGTGTTGTGGGTAGTTGTCTGTGGTTGCTAATGCATTGTCAGTGATTGCCACAGTGTTTCTATTATAAAGCTTTTGTAGTAACTGTGTTCATCAGCCCAGCAGTGATTCATTAATGAACTGATGTTCAACTTAATTAAAGCAGCATGAACTTTGACAAACATTATCAGAGATTCTGCATGTGTGCTCAGTGATCCTCTACAATGACAGACTGTATGGGGCTCATTTCTCTATCCATGCAACCTGCCATATCTGCTTAAAAATAGTGCTTCCAAAAAGAGTTTCACAGCCTGAAAACATTTTTAAGAGTTAGTTTATGCAAAAATAAAGTCATCATTTACTCACACTCATGTTACACTCAAGGCTGCTCTTTTCCATCAAATGAATGAATAAAATGACCTTCAAGCTAAAAAAAGTATCTCATTCAGGTTGCATACATTCATATGGCTCATTAAGATGCATGTTGCCAGGTTGAATCTAATAACAAACCAATAACATGACATTAAACCTTAAGCAACA
Source organism: Tor tambroides (assembly GCA_021397915.2). Classification (NCBI taxonomy): domain Eukaryota; kingdom Metazoa; phylum Chordata; class Actinopteri; order Cypriniformes; family Cyprinidae; genus Tor; species Tor tambroides. Next base: position 44,081 of record JAFVLL020005881.1, on the reverse strand, counting down.
TTTTTGGTACTTTTATAGAGTTACTGTTTTTTTTTTTTTTGGTCATTTTTTGGAGCCTGTCATCTTTTGCTTTCAATGCATGGAAAAAGCAGCATGAACATTCTTTAAAACATCTCCTTTTGTGTTCTGCAAAAGCAAAAAAATTTTTGTTTAAATTATCCCTTCAGGAGTCTATGTATTACAAAATAACCACTGAATAAAGTTGAAAGGTTCTGGAAGAGCTGTGTTTCTGATGGTGTGTGTCTGGCGGGCTGCCAGAGACCCTCCTGTGAACTCACATGCATCCAGACACAATTAATTCTGCATGAGACTGAAGAAGAAGAAGCGTGTTCTGTGTTCTTGAGACGCTTGTGTGTGTGCACACAAGGTTACAAGTGTTTGTTTCTGTGATTTTTACTTTTTCTGAAATAAATGCTGTGTTTATATGTAAATATGAGCAACAGTAATAGTGATTCTTGAACACCACTAATGAGAAACAGGTGTTTAGTTGCAGATGTATGTGCATGTGTGGTTCGGTTTTGCTTAGCTTACTTAAACCTCATCTACGCTCCGCTGCAGAGAGTCCAGTATGCAGATTGTCAGCAGTATAAACCAATCAATACAGCAGAGCATTTAAACTCAGAGCAGCAGTGCATTTGTTAAAGAAACATCACGTTCACATCACTTTATCAGCTGCTGATCCATGGAGATGAAGGACTTAATGACAAATACAGACTAAGCATTGAGTAAACAGATGCCTTCACATACACACTGAACACAAACACTGAGAAACAAGGCTTAAACACGTCTGCACTCATAAACGCACCAATACAGATTACAAAGAACAATTCACAATGAAGCTCTGAATTTTAGATGCTTTAGGTAAAATCAGACACTTTATGTGAAATAAAAACAGGCTGCTTTTGAAATCTGGTATCTTTAAATGGGAAAAAATACAACATTTTCCGCTTCCGATATCAGCCAAATCTGAACAGTTGTGATATTTTTAGAAAATTCAATATCCAGATGATATATCCATGCAAAGTAATAATTCACCCCAATATCTAAAATTATATTTTAAATAAAGAAAAAAGCCTCTTTGATTTATACCATTAAGCTATTATGATATTTCATATTTTCATTATTTTCAAGACAATTAAACATTTAATATTTAAACACAAAATAATGCAAAAAATATAATTATACATAAAATTAATAATTAATTAAAAATTATAATTCTTATTACTGTAAAAATACAAAAGAAAACCATTCAAAATATTTAATTATTATTATTTTAGTTATTACGATTATTTTATATTGATTTTAACTCTACATGCATCCGAACAGATGCTACCATGATGATTTGTTAAATATTTCAAAATGTAAAATATATAACATTTTTTGCATTCCGGAAATGATAATTATATTTAATTGCCATGGAAATAGTGTCATAATGCTGTAATGTCACAATCTCAATCTTGCAAAATTTAATTTCTTATTGCTTTCTTTTAATTTTGAGGTGAAAAATTACCTATATTGATATGGACTTTATAGACCATATAGACTCTCAAAGATGGTTTTCAATGCTCACATAGGCTCTGTGTGTGAGAAAGAGAGCGCTGAGTGTCATAAAGTGGCCATACTGAAGAATAAGAGCCTCTGATATTGTGTTGAATATCAGCTTTTTGAACAGACTGGCTCTTTAAGAGGACAAAGAGACAGACAGCTGCAGGAGAAGAGAGACAGAAACCATTGTCTTTGTTATTACTTCAATTTTAGATACATTTAATCTATATAATCTATATATATATTTCTACTACCTTTTGTCAAATAGCTAGAATTAGAATCTGATTCGTACTGCATCGATCAGTCGCTGAAACACAAAGGCTGACCAGATTGATCGGATTTGTGAACTATACATAATACCTGACCTTGAGCCCTGATTTCTCTGACCCGTTCACCCTTCACCCATAAAACACCATCTCATTATCGGACTCCAATAAATCCAACACCATTAATCCTCTTATTTTCACCCTAATCTCTCACTGTGGCCCTCTAAACCCACACATCCATATAGGCTCGTGATTAAACCCAAAAATTACGAATTGCAGACGATCCCAAAGGAAACGCTGATGGAGAATCCTGGCAGCTGTCTGAGTGGCCCGTGATTATGATGTCACAGCAGCGTGGTCAGCGTGTCATACGGGTCTGAAGAGCCTCCACGCGTTCGGCGGGGTTGTGAAGAGGTGCTGGGATGAATAATAAATGCCCGCAGCTGCTGAGGACTTTTTGATCTCCAGCAACTTCAGTACAGCTGCCACAGGGAACGAGATCTTAGCCTGCACCTCTCGCCGAGAACCGCAGCTGCTTGTCGAGCACACTTACTAATGCTCGCCGACACTGATATCTCTCTTCTGCTACAAAGGAGCAGCGACAGCGTTCGTAAGCTGATATTTACAGCACCCTGTTCATCTGCACAAGACAGCTTCAGGAATCAGCTGATCGAAGCGGGAACTATTGCTATCTGATTTGACTCTTAAAAACGTGAATTAAACTGGTTGATTTGGACATTACAACACAAAGCATGTTTATAAGTAATATTTCTATGTTGTGTCACTGCTTATGATTGTAATTTAAGCAAACATTTCCATGCATTCTCTGTTTAATGATTGCAGTGGTGGGATTTTGGCATTTCTTATTTTTTTTCTTTTATGCACTTCTCTTCTTTAGGTTGTGTACTATTTTTATTACATTTACATTCATGCATTTAGCACACGCTTTTATCCAAGGTGACTTGCATAGGAGGAAGTATCTTATGCCATGATTTTAATTTAAATATCTGCATGCATTCTTCGTGTAATATCTTGTGATGTAAAGAGGAAATATTTTTTGCAATGATTTTCTTTGTTCAATATTTTTAGTGGGATTTTGGCATTTCTTATAACTTCTACTTTAGCATTATAAATTTCTATTCTTTCTAACTTGCATTTACATGTATACATTTAGTAGATGCCTTTATCCAAAGAAACTTATACTATGATTTTAATTTAAATAAACATTTACATGCATTCTTAGTTCAATATCTTGCAACTTGCAATGCAATAGTGAGATTTCTTATAATAACTTCTACTGTATTGTTCTACCTTTTCACCAGTTTGTGTACTAATCAATTTTATTAGATGTATGCATTTAATAGATGCTTTTATCCAAAGCAACTTGCAAAAAAGAAAGTATCTTATACTATGATTTTAACTAAAGTAAACAATTACATGCATTCTATGTATTCTTTGTTCAAAATCTTGCGACTTGCGATACAATGGTGGATTTTGGCATTTCTTATAACTTTTACTGGATTGTTCAATCTTGTACTTAAACTATGCATAATATTTTGATAAAATGCTTATGATCTATCCAAACCATCTGCTGAATAAAATTTGTTAAACATAAATATATAGGCTACGACATCAATTATTGTGGCTTCTTCAGATGTCTAAAGTATTTCCAAAAATCTCCTACAAAGACGATGCACTAGCATTCACTGCCATTGCACATATGTGCAGATGCTCAAACAGAAGCAGATTTCCACATTCAGACAATCAAGTCATGCAAGCAGAAATTACATGCTGCCCAAATGATTTGGATGAGATTACAGACATCTATTACAGATTACAGATGGTTAAATCGGATTTGAAAGACCCACTAAATCAGACAACCACCAAAACCCCTACTGCATCATTAATCCGCAAGTAATAGTTATGAGAAGGTTTCCTTTTTTTACCTGGAGTTGCTCGAGTTGACAGAGCTGAGAGTATGAGTCCACACCGGCTGAACGGATGAAGATCAGCTGAGCCGAACCGAACCGAACCGAAGTGCGGATGCTCCGGTGCCTCTGGCGGAGAAAGATCCGATCCGATCCAATCAGAGTCAGCCGGAACTTCAGTCACATGAAACGAATCGAAGAACTCCACAAATGAAGCTGTATTGCTCTCGGAACAGTTTCCGACGGTAAAGCAATGACAAGCACCGGTCACATCCGCGGACGAACGGGCACCGGTGCCTCCGCAGCGGCGCCTCCGTTTACTGGAGAGATCAGAAACAAAAGGGTGCTGAAAAAGAAGAGGAGCATAGCGCTTCACAACCCCCTTCCAAACCTGAAAGAGAGAGAGAGAGAGAGAGAGAGAGAGAGAGAGAGAGCGTTCACATTTGAATAGAACTCCTGGGAGAACGCTACATCAATACATCAATTATGTTAACAAATCATTTTAGGCTCCTATTTGATTCTAAAATAGCTGAAAATTTATTGAGTAAAGCTCTATACAGTGCACTAAGGTTTTAAGGTTTTTAATCTGGATTTAAGTCAAACATTGAAATTAATACGAATACGAATGAAATTAATTTACCCGAATACGCCCTAATTTAAGTAAGTTAATGATTAAAAAAAGATTAGAAGTTAGACAATGCAACCGCTCAGAGCGATTTCCGACACGATCGGTAGGCTACTCGATTGCACATAAGTAATTTTTTCCCTCACTCCATTGCATATTTACATGACAGTTATGACTAAAATAAAATATTAGTAGCTATTTATTATTTAAAAAAAAAAAAAAAGACTAAGGGCCAGATTTACTAATAGCTTGCACCAGCGCAAACCGTCTTTTGGCGTTAAAATAGGCTAGCCTACTGTCAGGATTTAATAAAGATGCACGGTGAAGAATTAGCGCTGAAAAGTCGTGGACACAGTTATTTTTGCGCCTGACGTGATTGCATATGCATTTGTAGGAGTTTCCCTTTCAGACAAAAAATTATGGGAGGAGAGTATTAGAATGAATCACGCAACGCAATTTACTAACGTTTGCGCTCTTAATTACTTTTATTTTCGCAATGCTCAAAAAAGCATGTCTTAAAGCAGGCAGTAATTTGCGCTGCTCTTGGTAGATTGTGATGGTCAGAAATGTCTTTAAATGTTCTTTAATGTAGGCATTGTCAGTAAACCACACGCAGAACGAACGAACCTTCACTAATCACGCCCCAAATTTGGCCCACAGAAACTACAGTATAACTATTCTTTAACAATTTGACCCCCTGAAAGTCATTGTATAATTTAGATATATTGGATAGATTCAGGAATAACTTACAGCCATGAAGAGAAGTATATCATCCGTGAAAAACATAATGAGGTTAATGGAGTCCATATTTGAGCTTATGATCTGAGCGGCATTAATGACAAACTCACTGAACCCTCAGATCCGTGAGGAATTTTACCTGAAACAGGGGAAAAACGAAATTGAAATCATTAGGCACACCAGCATAAATCTCAAATATATCATCTAATATTGTTTGCCAATACTGGTTAACTGCTTGATGTTGTTTGCATTGACAGAAATGAGGACTTTTGGCTTCAGGTGTTGGTCTGAGACTCAGTAAAGTCTCTGTTGCAGTGGAGAGAAATGCTGACTCAAAGCCTGTAACCAATAAACTCTAATCCTGGTAGGTATCCACACACACACACACACACACACACACACACACACACACACACACACTTACTCACACACACACTTTGAAATACAAGTGCATGCTGCACAGTATATTCTAGAAACTGCTTATTATGAAAAATGGCATGTAAAATAGCATGCAGTATGCAGCAATAAACATTTCAAAAAGTCACATGTTCAGTTCAGCAAGTGGTGTTCAGTTATCTCAGAAGTAAATATGGTTATTTTGCATTTTTGAAACCAGTTTTTCCTCAAACATGCCTTTAGGCAGCCCAGTCAAATAATGAATCAAAAAAGAGATGTTAAAAATCACAGGTGATGTCAGGGCCAGTTAATTCATGCACACTAGAAATGGAAAGTCAGGTCAAAGCACATTGCATTAGTATAATAATATTAAAGGCATTTTTGCTGAAAATTTTGCTGGAAATGTCCTCACTTTCAGGCCATCCAAGATTAGGATGAGTTTGTTTCTTCGTCAGATTTGGAGAAATGTAGCATTGCATCACTTGCTCCCCAATGGATCCTCTGCAGTGAATGCGTGCACTCTTAAAAATAAAGGTGCTTAAAAAGGTTCTTGCCACAGAAGAACCATTTTTGGTTCCACAAAGAACCTTTTGTGAAACAGAAAGGTTCTTCAGATGTTAAAGGTTCTTTATGGAACCATTTAAACAAAAAGGTTCTTCTATGGCATCGTGAAGCGCCTTTATTTATAAGAGTGTGGGTGCCGTCAGAATGAGCTGATAAAAACATCACAATAATCCACAAGTAATCCACACCACTACAGTCCATCAGTTAATAACTTGAGAAGACAAAAGCTGTGTGTCTGTAAGAAACAGTTCCATCAGTAAGAAGTTTTTAACTTTAAACCGTCACTTCAGGCCAAAATCTGAGTCCATAATCCATAATAACACTTCCTCCAGTGAAAAAGTCCATCTCCTGTTGTCTCTCACATCAAAATCCAGCCACATATTTGTTTAGAGCTGTTTTGTCTTGTAAACGCTGCTTGATCTGTGCAGATTTCTCTCCTGATTCACATCAGACCACTTTTTCACTGGAGGAAGCATTATTATGGATTATGGATTTATATTTTAGTTAATTTAAATGTCTTAATGCTGGATTTGTTTCAGCTTTTGTCTTCTCCAGATGTTAACTGATGGACTGGAGTGGTGTGGATTATTGTGATGTTTTTATCAGCTGTTTGGACTCTCATTCTGACGGCACCCATTCACTGCAGAGGATCCATTGCTGAGACACTGATGCAGTGCTACATTTCTCCAAATCTGATGAAGAAACAAACTCATCTACATCTCGGATAGCCTGAGGGTGAGTAAAGTTTCCATTTCTTTAAATCCACCATGTACATAAACATTTAGAGAGCTGCATGGTGATAAAAAGGTCATAAACACCCGTTCAGCTCCAGTACTTCAATGTTGCGACAAAATATACATTCAGAACTAATCTGTCTTCATTTTCAAGCTTGGAATAATTCTGCTGCTAAACCTGATCCGCCATTACTTTCCTACCAGAGGAAACACTGTTTCACTAAATATGAGTGTTTATTTCAGTTAAAGGCAGTGATTTAGCCGACCGCTGTTTAATCACCAGCTCGTGCATTAATTAATCTGTTAATGGACGCCATTAATCTCTCTCTGGGGCTTCAGCATCTGTTTATTTACATGCCCGTCTGGATAAGATCTCGCCTCTTCTAAACAAAAGAGAATAAGAGCAATGCATGTCTGAGAGAGACGGAGGAACATTTTACTGCTTCCACACCATTTAGGAGACTTTTATCTTGTATTTATGCATCAGTTTTGTCTCCGAGATACACTACCAGTCAGAAGTTTTTTAACAGTTATATTTTTCATGTTTTTTAAAGAATTCTCTTCTGCTCGCCAAGCCTGCATTTATTTGATCAAAATACAGCAAAAGCAGTAATATTGTAAACTATTTTTACAATTTAAAATAACTGCTTTTTAATTTAATATATTTTGTAAAGTAATTTATTCCTGTTATTTCAAAGCATCATTACTCCAGTCACATGATCCTTCAGAAATCCTTCTAATATTCTGGTTTGCTTATTATTATTATTATTATATTGAAAACAGCTGAGTTGAATTTTCCCAGGTTTCTTTGATGAATAGAAAGTTCAGAACAGCATTTATCTGAAATAGAAATCTTTTGTAAGGTTATAAATGTCTTTATCATCACTTTTGATCAATTTAAAGCATCCTTGCTAAATAAAACTATTAATTTCTATAATTTCTTTCTGTATAATGTTACAAAAGCTTTTTATTTCAGATAAATGCTGATCTTTGGATCTTTCTATTCATCAAAGAATCCTGAAAAAATGTACTCAACTGTTTTAAACATTGATGATAATAATAATAATAATAATAATAATAATAATAATAATAATAATAAATGTTTCTTGAGCAGTGAATCAGTATATTAGAATGATTTCTGAAGGATCATGTGACACTGAAGATTGGAGTAATGATGCTGAAAATTCAGCATTTGATCACAGGAATAAATTACATTTTAATGTACATTCACATAGAAAGCAGTTATTTTAAATAGTAAAAATATTTCACAATATTACTGCTTTTGCTGTATTTTGGATCAAATAAATGCATGCATGTTGAACAGAAAGGTCTTCTTTAAAAACACACAAATAGTGTGTAATGGTAGTGTATAAAAACACACAAATGAGTCCATAATTGTCATCCAGTAGGAGTATAAAGCTATAAAATGAATGTGGAGCAGCTGAGATCATTCGATGAGAAATGCTTGAAGGTTTGAGAAATTCACTGATATCTCTTCAGAGGTGAGATTACACGATTGTTTTTGTTCCAGGAGAAACATCTGAGATTTATAAGCCAAAGCAGATGAAGTAATGCACTGAAGTCTCTTAACATTCACCCTGTAAACGTTGCTGCTGGATGCTGAGGCGAGTTCTCCATCACTCCAGACGCAGCAGAAAACGCTCATAAATGTGACAAATGAACCTGACACAGCGCAGCCTCTGCTTCACATAAAATGAAAAGCAATGTCTTTAAGCTCGGCGGCAAAGTTCCAGATAAGTAAAAGCAGAGAGACGCACACAGAGCGCCTGCGGGAAACAAATATACAGCATCGCGAGTTACATTCTCCTGTTTATTTAACCGACGGGTTTAATACAGTAACACAGGTTCGAGAAATCTTTTTTCAGATATTACCAATAGAAACACACTAAAACTTTTTGATTACATAATTACTGCGCCCACATTGAGCTGCTGCCAGTGTAAGTCTGTCTGACCATTTTGATATTAAGTCAAATCATTTTACTTCCTTAATGTGATGAATTCAGAGTAAAATATGATATGCAATAAGGAAAAATGTAGGATGGGAATTAACTGGATCACGAAAAGCAAACTAGCTGTTTGGCAACTGGTTAACATTATCTAATAACCTGCAATGAAAAAATTGGTAGGATTTATTTGAAACAATTTTCACTCAGAAATTGCAAGTAAATTTCAGAAATAGGTACAAAGAAATGGCAGGTAACATATTGTATTAAATGAAAAATTTAAGTACACAAATTGAAATGTTATTTTCTTGTAAAGCGTAC
>JAFVLL020005881.1:0-30000 GCA_021397915.2 Tor tambroides | reverse complement strand
CTCAAACTTTTGAACAGTAGCATTCAGAAGACAGTCATGCATTCACTTGAAGTTATTTATGATGTTTAATAAAGTGCTTGTCGGCAGCACTTTATCACGGTTATTGATTTTTATGCTTCTTTTAAAGTATTCCGAAGAGACAGAACGCATAATCATTCCCAAAGACTAACCTAAACCCTAAACTTCATTTCTGATTCATTTTTACCTTTGAGGACGTCTCCAAAGGGAGGTTTTGTCTGATTTAGTTCACTTCTTGGAACAGTTTTGTACAGTTGAGCGCATACACACACAGATCAAGCTACTCTTTCTTGCCTTGTAGTTTTAAAAATGTATGCGTTGTGGATTTTAAGCTGAACGAGACTTGAAATGAACAGATGTGGGTTTATTTCAGCGCTCCTGCACTCGCTCTCCCGATATCTGTGGCCCAGGACTGATTTCTATTTAACTACGCCGCCGATGATGATGATGGTAATTGCCACAGAGATGAAGAGAGGTCATGTGACCGAGGGGCCCAGCTGCCAGTGAGGGAGGTTTCATCACACACACAAACAGCTTGAATTGAAAGCGACCCCCATCAGGGCAGTTCATGACCAGAATACTAAACAGCTCAGCACTTCAGAGCCTAATTGAGCATGTGAGGGGTTTTCTCTTAGTTAGGGTGGCTGCTTAAAGGAATAGTTCACACAAAATTCAGAATTTACCAAGATTAGGATGAGTTTGTTTCTTCATCAGATTTGGAGAAATGTGTCATTGCATCAGTGTCTTAGCAATGGATGCTCTGCAGTGAATGGGTGCCGTCAGAATGAGAGCCCAAACAGCTGATAAAAACATCACAATAATCCACACCACTCCAGTCCATCAGTTAACATCTTGAGAAGTCAAAAAAACCCAAAAAACAAATCTATCCTTAAGATGTTTTTAACTAAAATATGAGTCCATAATCCATAATAACGCTTCCTCCAGTGAAACAGTGTTCTGGTCTGAATCAGGAGAGAAATCTGCACAGATCAAGCAGTGTTTACAAGCCAAAGCAGCTCTAAACAAATATGTGGCTGGATTTTGATGTGAGAGACAACAGGAGATGGACTTTTTCCACTGGAGGAAGCGTTATTATGAATTATAGACTTATATTTCAGTTAAAAACATCTTAATGATGGATTTGTTTCAGCTTTTGTCTTCTCCAGATGTTAACTGATGTACTGGAGTGGTGTGGATTACTTGTGGATTATTGTGATGTTTTTATCAGCTGTTTGGACTCTCATTCTGACGGCACCCATTCACTGCAGAGGATCCATTGCTGAGACACATTTCTCCAAACCTGATGAACAAAAAACTCATCCTAATCTTGATTGGCCTGAGAGTGAGCACATTTTCTGCAAATTTTCATTTTTGGGTGAACTAATCCTTTAACTACCAGATTTCTCACCGATATAAAAAATATTTAGGCCTAAATTTAAGATTTATATATTTCAACTGCATATAAAGTACACAGTTTTAACATAAACAAACTAATAAACATAATATGACACGTATTTGTTATACATAAACAAAATAGTTCAGAAACAAGTATGATTTCTGCAGTCAAAAAATCATGCATAGTGTTATTAACTACTTGCATCTTGTTTAATAATCATATTTTTTTGATTTCTTCACATCACTAACCCTATGAGCGATAGTAATGCTTGACTTGGTAAACAACACAAACTAGTCAATAAAAAGGAGACTACACAAAAACAAGCTCCACTTTATGAGCAAATGCAACTTTGTTTTGGGATCGTGACGGGCGTTTTGTTCACCTCACTGCTTTTGTTCCTCCAAACAGTCGTGTTTCCGCTTTGGCTTCCCTTCTCCAAGCCGTTAGACTTCCACCAGCCGTCTCTCTGCAAATGACACTCGAATTAAAATCTCATTAACATTTGGCATTTGATTCAGCAGGATGATGTTTTTTAGCTCCAGACTGATTAAAATGCAGTTTGATTCCTGTTCTGAACACAATCTTGCTGCTAACAAACACAGCTGGATCAATGTGAGACACAAAACTGCATGACTGACACTGTTTTTATGGATTCACAGCTCAGAATATTTCCCATAAAACAAAAAAAACTCTTTAATATGTCAATTCTTTCTCCTAGACAAGAGAAAAAAAGCCTTTTAGATCTCAAAATGTACACAAGATCCTAAAATACGCAGATCTCAAACATTTCACAACAAATGATTTATGTTTTAGCTCTATACTCTAACTGGATGATAACTAGTGACTCATTTGTGTGTTTTTATGTTTCTTTAAATGGTTAGGAGAAACATCTGAGACCGCTGTGTCTCCTTAAATAGCTATTAAGTTTTTATCTGCATGAATGTCATACTGTACGTGTCATTATTTTGCTCTTAAAAGAACGTTCGCATCCTTCACGGTGCCATTGTGTTTGTTCATAAAGGTCTCATTTGCATTTGAAAAACATTCATATTCAACCCTTTTCAGATATTAACAGAAATGTATGATGCATCTGCCCTCTTGCGCTTCAATCCGTCTCCTCATATGAGCGCAAACAGTCATGGAACAATAGCGTTAGATTACAGAGCAGATTCTCAGCGTGGAGAAAGTAATCAGAGCCTATTCAGAGCTCACTAAACAAACACGCCAAACATATGAAGAGAAAACACACGCCTGTGACTGACGTGAAGGCCAGCCTTACACAAACCACCAGACCGCAATCAAGAAACACACCTAAAGCAGACAGTAAACGCATTTCATGAAGTCAAATAAAGAAATCAAGATTGGTAACACTCTTTGTTAACACTTTAAGGTTTAAAAATGCATTAGTTAAATGCATTAAATTTAATTAATTATATTTAGTAAATGTAAATTAAATGAGTCCAAATTTTCCTAACTTGGGCAATAAAGTAAAACCTAATTTAATTTCAACATTTACTAATGCATTATTAAAACCAAAAGTTGCATCCGTTATTATTATTCAGTGGACTTGATCTAACATCAATTAACAATGCAAAGTGTTTTCCACTTTTCAATAAGGTTGCATTTGTTAACGTTAATGCATCGCATGCAGATGCAACATTTGATTTTAAAAATGTATTAGTGCATTTTTTAAACTAAGATTGCAACATAAATTTTAAAAAAAATGGTAATAAAATAAAAATAATTAAATAATTGTCAACCAAATAGTTAAGTTGAATTATTATTATTAGTGCTGTCAAATGATTAATCGTGATTAATTCCATCCAAAATAAAAGTTTTTGTTTATATAATATATGTGTGTACTGTGTATATTTATTATGTATATATAAATACACACACATGCATATATGTATTTTGAAAATATTTACATGTATATACATTTATATATTTATGTTCTTATATTTTATATTATATATTTAAGTATATTTAATATATAAACAACATATTTTTCTTAAATATATACATGAATGTGTTTGTATTTATATATATACAAAATTAATATACACAATACACACATATATTATGTAAACAAAAACTTTTATTTTGAATGCGATTAATCGCGATTAATCGTTTGACAGCACTAATTATTATTAATTTGATTTTATTTAAAATATTAAATTAAATATTCATCAGTGATTAATAAAAATTATATAAAAAAACATCAGGTACAAAATATTCTAAATATTCTAAATAGCAATTTTTATTTATCACTGCTGAATATTTTTTGCAATATTTTTATTACATTAATAATAATTAAACTGAAATATTTTGTTGTTTAATTTTTTATTTTATTTATTAAAGTTAAAAGTCTTAATTATGGGTTTGTTTCTTAAAAATAAACAGCTTTTGTCTTCTCCAGATGTTAACTGATGGACTGGAGTGGTGTGGATTACTTGTGGATTATTGTGATGTTTTTATCAGCTGTTTGGACTCTCATTCTGACGGCACCCATTCACTGCAGAGCATCCATTGCTGAGACATTTCTCCAAATCTTATGAACAAACAAACTCATCCTAATCTTGGATAGCCTGAGGATGAGCACATTTTCAGCTAAAACTACATTTTTGCTGGCTCTTGGCAGATGGATGATTGTTTTAAGTAGCCTTAACTCTATTTTAATCAACTTTTTTCTCATGTATGTCAGACGAGACGCTCAGACTCAGACGGTTTACACAAACTCAAAGCCTGTCGAGTGTATTTGAACAGTCAACTGTTTCACACACATCTACTCTCATTCAGAGCAAAGCGTTCACAATTCAACTGCAAATTACAAGATTACCCAGGAAACACTACAAATATTCACCACACAGAAAGAGAGATGGAGAAAAAGACAGACAGACACATTCAGCTGCCTCCAAGATCTCTGAATATCATTGCATCACATCTACAACATCTTGTAGATTAGTTTGTGTTTCATATTCCAATTGCAATCTAAATGCAGATATTTTAATGTGGCAAACTCACATAAACACGCAGCAGGAATGGTTTAAAAGATAATGAGGTGTTTTCAGTTTTATACGACCTCAGAAGTCACGGACTTCAATTGAAGTAGCAAAAAATACTGCTGATATTTTCTCTGCCCTGACAAATGGCTTCTTATAATGATATAATTATAAAAGTTAACCCTAAAAATAGGCCTATAGCTATTCAGAGAAAACAGCTCATAAAACTTTAATTCTGCAAATCTGTAAACAAACACCTGCAATCTACACACATGCATAATTCATAAGGATACAGTTTCAGATCTGAAAGGCACTGGATTCTGCTCATTAAAACTATAACAGGAGCTTGCTGCAAACAATCTCACACATGCTGTAAATGACACACACTGAAGGATTAAGCATCTTTAATCCAGGATTAAACTCAAGCCCACACACCTGGAGACCGTAAACACTGGCATTAGCTAAACTCTTCCATTAAATCCAGTGTAATTAGTTCAGATCTGCGGGAAGATGCGGATTCAAATGCGTGGGTCACAATCCTGACACCTACAGGTAAAACCGTGTTAAAATGTTTCTGTCCTGTCACTCAGTTCAGCATCAGTGGAGCAATAGCGCCATCTATAGGCTCATCAATTCATAGACTTCCGGTGTCATTAGCTTGCAGTTATTTTACCTGTGCAAAACAGTCCGTTGTAACTCTTCATATTGCAAATTGGTTGGCCTGTTTGGTATCTTATTATTTTAATTCATTACCATAATTATAAACACACCGGTTTTGTAGCGCAAATTACTGTAGGTTACTTTCTTCTACCTACAGTGGCTAATAAACCGGAAGTCTCAGTCATTTACAGAAAATAGCTTACTTTAACGTTGCAGAATCTTTAAACATTTAAATAATATTTATGTAAAGGCATAAATATAAATAACTATAATTAATAATGGTAATAAAAACAATGGTAAATTGTAAAAAAAAAAAAAAGTTAAATAATAAATAATTTGACTTTTTTTTTTTTTTTTTACAATTTACCATTGTTTTTTTGTTTGTTTTTTACCATTGACCCCTGTTATTTACTTTTTCTAAAAATAATTATTGATCTGTTTGATTTGAATGTTTTTCATATCGTAGGCTATATAATTGTTCATCTGCGAACACCACGTAAATTGCTCTGTGAGTACTACTGTAGCCTACAGTGTTTGCGTTGGTGCCAAAGTTTGCAGATTTCATTAAACTTATAAGTAATGTACAGTGTCACGTGCAGAAAAGAAGAACAAGGACGAACAAGAAATTAAAATAGGCATTATTATAGCAAATGCATTTTATGTTTATGGCTGTAGTTTGATGAAATGCGTGTCTTCAATCAGTCACTTACAGCAGTTCAGCATCAGAGGAGCTTTAGCGCCATCTACAGGATCACCTCATCAATTCAACGTGCTTTTGACCAACACTGTTATGCACACAATAATGTCTAAAGATAGATACACTATATTGCCAAAAGTATTGGGTCGCCCCCTTCTAATGAACAGGTTTGACTACTTTAGTAATTTCTATGAGTACAAATCTTAATGTTAAAGCATATAATGATATTCTAGGAAATTGTGTGCTTCTAATATTATAGCAACAGTTTGGACAGGACCCTTTTCTATTCTAACATGACAATGCCTCTGTGTATAAGACAAGGTTCAACAAGAAAATGATTGATTGAGTCAGTGTGGAAGAACTTGACTGGTCTGCAGAAAACCAAGTCCTAATCCCAGTTGAACACTGGCTCTGGTGTGACTGTAAATGCAGACCTTGAGCCAAAAACTCATCACCAAACACCAATGACTTGTACATATGGGTTCAGTCATTTTAGACACTTCCAAAACTGTTGCAACAGAGATGGAAATACAATTTTTAAATACATGAATTATGTTCCCATCGTTGTTGCCACAGATTTGGAAGTGCACTTTTCTGTTCTAAAGAAGGGGGTGCCAATACTTTTGTCTATATAGTGTATGTACAAGTCATTGGTGTTTGGTGATGAGTTTTTGGCTCAAGGTCTGCATTTACAGTCACACCAGAGCCAGTGTTCAACTGGGATTAGGACTTGGTTTTATGCAGACCAGTCAAGTTCTTCTACGCCCTTGATTTTACGTGTTGTAACTGGATACCATTTCTTGGTTTAAAGATAGCAATTTGGCAGAAAAAATAAAAATAAAAATAATAATAATAATATATATATATATATATATATATATATATATATATATATATATATATATATAATGTATTTTTTTAAGAAAAAGTGCAGCTTTTCCAGTGTAATTCACACTTCCTCCACAGGAGGGTACAAGAGCATCTGAACAACATGTTATTCATTTAGTCTGACACTCAATATATGAAGAACATTTTAAAACTGATGTCATGTTTGCAGATTACATGCAAACAACATGTAAACAAGGAAGATATATATATATATAGTTCCGGAATAAGGGGAAATCCTTATATACATCAGCACTTGCATGATTGCTTCAGAAAGTCTCTGTCTGATCAGACACAACTGGTTCCCACCCAAATGAAGGAATGGCGGATGGGCCGTCTGTCTGGATAACCTCCCTCAAGACGGACCTGAATGCACACACACACACACACACACACACATCCATCTACTCACTGACACACACACACACACACACACACACACACACACACACACATCCATCTACTCACTGACACACATACATACATGCAAACATCCACACTCACAGACAAATGAATCTCGATGGCAATACATGACTTCAGTCCGACTGAATGGAGGCCTGTAATTAATGCTGTCACATATGAACCTATAGTCTCTCTCTCTCTCTCCCTCTCACACACACACACACACACACAAACAAACATCTATCCTCAATTACCATTGAGCTCAGAAATCATTACTAAAGTGATCAGATGATTTTCACCTTCTGGATAATGAAACAGGTGAAAAGATCCCACAGAACCGCATTAAGGAAGAAAACATGAAAGAAAACACCTAGCAAAATTCTGGGTCAGTAAGACATTTTTTAAAGAAATTAATACTTTTATTCATCAAGGATGCATTAAATTGGTCAAAAAAGACAGTAAAGCCATTTATAATGTTACAAAATATTTCTACTCCAAATAAATGCTGTTCTTTTGAACTTTCTATCCATCAAAGAATCCTGAAGTTAAACATATCACAGTTTCCACAAATATATTGGGCAGCACAACTGTTTTCAACATTGATAATAATCAGAAATGTTTCTTAAGCAGCAAATCAGTATATTAGAATGATTTCTGAAGATCATGTGACTCTGAAGACTGGAGTAATGATGCTGAAAATTCAGATTTGATCACAGAAATAAATTACATTTTACAATATATTCACATAGAAAACAGCTATTTTAAATTGTTATACTCTTTCACTTTTTTTTACTGTATTTTTGACAAATAAATGCAGTGTTGATGAGCAGAAGAGACTTCTTTCAAAAAACAATCTGGTTTAACCAACCTTAAACCTCTGAATGGTAGTCTAATATACAATAATTTCCTACAAATAACTAAAATGTTGGTTCAAGTTGACTATACTGTAAGACAAAAAGAAAGAAAAATCTCACTGTACAGAAACCAGTCACAGCTTCAGACATTTGTACAAAGTGATTCATATTTAATGCACTGAGAGAGAGAGAGAGACGGAGCCGGTCAATCAACAGGCTTGACCTCTGACCCCTCAGATCAATAGGTCAACTGACCTGTGATTAGTGTGTGATTTTCTCCTCTGAAGAGCTTTTGTTGTGTCACTAGTCCTGGCATTATTTCACTAATTACACTAGTGTGCTTCATTCTGACCGGCTCAATAAACATAGCACACTCCGCTTGTTAAACGCCTGAAAATATCAGTTATGATTCAGCAGGGATTCATATACTTAATGATTAATTAAATCAGCTTCTTAGTGACAGAATACAATGAAAACTGTTAAACGGGACTGCAGATATTAAGATTTAAACATTAACATCATAATTTTCTGTAAAGCTGCAAAGCACTGTAGAAATACATTAGAATTAATTTGAATCAGGTTCATTTCTAGCAGGAATTTAATGAGAAATGTCTGAGTTGAAATTGAGTTCTTGGTGTTTTGTGGATGATCTTTAGCAAATCTGAGCTCAGTTTGAAACTCAAGATCTCTTTTGAAACTCTAGAGGAGATGCATGTGGGGTCTTTTTTCTGGAAAAATCTCAATTGTTTCTTCTTTTAATCTCATTGCTGTCAAGGAGAGCTACTAAAGAGATCTTTGTGTTTTTTTTCTTTCCTACAACAAGTTTAGTTAAAGGAAATCCACAGATGCAAACCAACAGTTAATTTGTCTGATGAAAGTTATTATAATGTTATAGAAAAAAATAACATTTTAACATTTTTTTACATCAATAAAGTCTAAATTTATTAATTAATTTATATATTTGAATTGCATATAAAATTTCCATTAATTTGAATTACACCGTTTTAACATAAATTAATGGATTTCGTGCTTCCCCACTCACCTCCTCTCTACGGGGTTGTGGTGAGCAGAAATAGCAGCAACATAAACCTTAAGGGTGGAGGGGAACAGCCTACGCGCCAACCCTTGCTGCAAAAAGGAAAGCACGGCTCTGATCGAACATTTCCAGGGGTCCTCATGGTGAGAGGAACACCATTCGACGAACAGGTTCCACTTCAGAGCATAGGCCCGTCTTGTGGACGGTGCTCGTGCTGAAGCGATAGTGAGAGCTACCTCCTGGGGTAGGTCACCTAGAACCTCTGCGTCCCGTCCAGAGACCACACATGGAGTTCCCACAGGTCAAGACACGGGTGCCAGAGGGTGCCCCGTCTCTGAGAAAGCAGATCCCTCCTCAGAGGAATCAGCCAGGGAGGGGCTGCCGTGAGGAGCATGAGTTCCGGGAACCAGGTCCTGTTGGGCCAATATGGAGCCACTAACAAGACCTGCTCCTCGTCCTCCCTGATCTTGCACAGTGTCTGTGCTAGTAGGCTCACTGGGGGGAACGCATATTTGCGCAGGCCCCAGGGCCAGCTGTGTGCCAGTGCATCTGTGCTGAGCGTTGCCTCAGTTAGGGAGTAGAACCACTGGCAGTGGGTGGTTTCTGGAGATGCAAACAGGTCCACCTGAGCAACTCCGAACCGTCCCCAAATCAGCTGAACCGCCTGGGGATGGAGTCTCCACTCCCCTGGAAGTGCTGCTCGAGACAGCTCGTCGGCTGCCTGATTGAACACTCCTGGGATGTGGATGGCACGAAGGGACCTCAGATGCTTCTGACTCCAGAGGAGGAGGTGGCGGGCGAGTTGCGACATGCGACGGGAGCGTAAACCGCCTTGCCGGTTGATATACGCAACGGTCGCAGTGTTGTCCGTACGGACCAGAACGTCCTTGCCCTGAAGGCGCCCTCTGAGGCGGCTCAAGGCAAGGCGTACTGCCAGCAGCTCGAGGCAATTGATATGCCAACGCAGTTGGGGACCCGTCCATACCCCTGACACTGCGTGCCCGTTGTACGTGGCTCCCCAGCCGGTGGCCGAGGCATCCGTGAATACCACAGCATGCCTGGATACCTGCTCCAGGGGCACTCCTGCCCGAAGGAACGAGGGGTCTGACCACGGGCTGAAGGTTTTGCGGCAGGCCGGTGTAATCTGAACCCGGTGAGTACCGCGTTTCCACGCCCACCTCGGGATTCGGCCATGGAGCCAGTGCTGAAGCGGTCTCATATGGAGCAGCCCAAGCGGAACTATGGCCGCGGCTGCAGCCATATGCCCCAGGAGCCTCTGAAAGAGTTTCAGTGGGACCGCCGTCCTGCCTGATAAAGTCTTGAGGCAGTTCAACACCGACTGAGCACGTTCCTGGGTGAGGCGTGCTGTCTGGTTGACCGAATCCAACTCCATGCCGAGAAAAGAGATCCTCTGCGTTGGCACGAGTTTGCTCTTTTCCCAATTGACCCGAAGGCCCAACTGGCTGAGGTGCCTGAGCACCAGGTCCCTGTGTGTGCACAACTGCTTGCGAGACAACTGCATGTGCAAGTATGAGCCAGTCATCGAGGTAGTTGAGGATGCGCACACCCCGTTCTCTCAGGGGAACAAGGGCCGCCTCCACGACTTTGGTGAAGACGCGAGGCGACAGGGACAGCCCGAAGGGCAGGACCTTGTACTGATATGCCCGACCCTCGAACGCGAATCTCAGGAATGGCCTGTGTCGTGGGAGGATTGAGACATGAAAGTACGCATCCTTCAGGTCGATCGCTGCAAACCAATCTAGGGGACGGACGCACCCGAAAATGCGTTTCTGCGTCAACATCTTGAACGGCAGCTTGTGAAGTGCACGGTTCAAAACTCGCAGATCCAAGATCGGTCGTAACCCACCGTTTTTCTTGGGCACAATGAAGTAAGGGCTGTAAAACCCCGACCTCATATCGGCTGGAGGGACCGGCTCTATCGCGTCCTTCGCCAGCAGGACTGCGATTTCCGCACGTAAGACAGGGGCCTCGACGGCCTTGACTGAAGTGAACCGGATGCCCCTGAACTTGGGGGGACGCCGGGCGAACTGAATCGCGTAGCCGAGTCTGATGGTCCGCAAGAGCCACCGAGACGGACTGGGGAGCGCTAGCCAGGCTCCGAGAGACCGTGCCAGCGGGACCAACGGAGCCACCGACGTACCCACGGAGGGGCAGCGAGGTGGAACACAGGGACCCGGCCTGGAGCCTGTGACGGCCTGGTCTGTGACGACTTGAAGCGGGGACTCGAGTGCTACCGCCCTTACCTGGTTCCACGAATGGGCAGGAGGGGTGCTCTTGGGCAACCCACTGCTGCCTGCTGGCGAGAGAGGAGGAGGGAAGTGATCCCGTGATGCACGGTTCACCACTCTCCTCCTCTTGAGACCCAGAGATTGAGGAAACCGCTCTTTTATTGATGTTTTGGGTACCGCTGGCTGCTGGGCCAGCGGCGGAACAAAAACAAAATGAAACAAAAGATTCTCCACCCGGCCCTCCTCCGGGGGAGGGAGTGGTGCGGTCACCATCTCCCGACGAGCAGTCTCCTCCATCTCTGGGTCGCCCGTCTCAGGGCCTCTTGCACTTGCGCTTGCCGCCAGGTTTGGCGGGGGCCTGGACGGGCTGGGCGTCCTGCCGGGGGGCGCCCACGGCGACAAGCAGGCTGAGGGGCTGCGGCCAGGGTGGAAGCAGCAGGTTTCCACCGGCGCATGATGTCCTTGATTGCCTCGGTCTGATTCTGTGCTGCCGAGAACTGCTGGGCAAAGCTCTCGACAGCATTGCCGAAGGGGCCGGTCTGCAACACGGGAGCATTCAGGAACTGCACCGTCTCATGCTCCTTCATGTCAGCTAGACACAGCCAGAGATGGCGCTCCTGGACCACTAGCGTGGACATCGCACGACCCAGAGACTGTGCGGTCACCTTCGTCGCTCGAAGCGCGAGGTCCGTCGCAGCACGCAGCTCATGTAGAACCGCCAGGTCGTGACCACCCTCGTGCAGGTCTTTCAGGGCTTTGGCCTGGTGGACCTGCAGTAACGCCATGGCGTGGAGGGCAGAAGCCGCCTCCCCACAGGCTCTATAAGCACTGCCAGTTAGACCTGACGAATACTTACAGGCCCGTGAGGGGAGACACGGGTCACCCCGCAGGGTGGTAGCGGCTGTTGGACACAGTTGCATGGCCACAGACCGCTCCACCGAGGGGATGCCCGCGTACCCCAAAGCGGCTCCACCATCGAGGGTGGTGAGGGGGGAGGAGCTACAAGATTTGTTTCGGGCAGTGAAAGGTGCCTTCCACGATCTTGTGAGCTCCTCATGCACTTCCGGGAAGAATGGCACCGGAGGGGGGCGTTGAGAACCAGCGCGACCCCCACCGAGAAACCACTCATCCAGCCTCGAAGGATCGGGACGCGGTGGAGGATTCCACACGAGCCCGACATTCTCGGCGGCCCGGGAAAGCATAGCCGTCATCTCTGGGTCTGGCTCTGACAACACTACCACACCTGAAGGAGGCAACGCAGCCAGGTCATCATCCCTGCAGAGAGAGGGCTCGCCCTCCGATGCAGCGATCGACATCTGATCGTCAGAGGGGGCACCGAAGGAAATACGTGGTGCACTCCGTCCAGCAGAGGGCCCAGCGCGCTCCTTCGGCAGCTCCACCGGCAGCTCCACCGGCTGTGGAGTGCTTGAGGGGTGAGGAGCTCCACTTGGGGAACGAACGCTGGATCGCGGCAGAGGCAGAGGGACTCCGCCATGTTTGACACAGTGGAGTCTATTACACACCTCCGAGATGGTCATGTCCCCACAAGAAGAACATGAACCAACCATGAAAGCTTCCTCAGCGTGCTGAATGCCCAGACACGTGAGGCAGCGATCGTGACTGTCCTGAGGCACCAGGAAACGACCACACCCAGAAAAGCACGGGTGATAAGACATCTTTAAAAAGACGCGATCACCCGTGTTACTCTTTTAGAGAAATTGCTCTTTTAGTGCTGAAGCATGCATGGGAGCTGGCCACCACACACTCCTGGTGTGGATGTCTGCACGAAAACGATCTTTTTCTCCCGTGCGACTGCAACCACCGCTGCAGCGCCATAACACCCGCACTCGTCTTTCAGCAATCACTCGAGGAACAGGAGAGCATACAGTGATACACCACCGCTCAGCTCCTCAGCGAAAGGTTGAATTAATGCGGTGCACCTGCTGCCTCTTATACTCACACTGTGATCAGCGGCAGCTGGATGCAATAATCGCATGCCAATGTCCATTGGCTCGTTTAGTTACACTCGAAGTGGATTGGTCTCTCTGGCGAGATCCCGATTTCGTCAGTCATCCGACGTGACTCAGAGTGGCCGACTGAAAAGGGAACTAGCAATATTTAATTTAAAATTTACAAACATTAGAATAATAAAATGTATAAGATTCAAACAACTTGGATTATAATTACACATTTGAAACATATGGATTATAAATATATAAACCTTGTTATTTAAACCCCATTCAATTTATTAGCACTATTACAGGAATTTGACCTGTTTCATTTATGCATGATTGACAATATGCATCACATTAAGTTTATTAGTTTGTTTAGGTTAAAATCCAAATGCATGGACGTTTTATATGCAATTCAGCTACATAAATCTTATATATGTTCTGAGTGTACTCTGGGGTCTGTGTTTGCAGAGATGGCTGGTCTGCTTTAAAACACTGGAAGTGAATGGCTGCTGTGTGTGTCGTCTGCTGTGATCGTGGGAATGGTCTCTGGTCATATAGAGCGGCCGGCGCTTGTCTCCCCAGGCTGTAATTGGCATGTTCACACAACTTCCCTCACCATTGTCCCGCTGCCGAATGGTGTCTGGCTCCATGACCCCACGACCTTGCTCTGAATATATGTTTAATTTGGTGAGAAAACTATGGGAACGCTGTGAAAATGATCTCTCAGCTCGCCGTGAGGATGCCAGACTCAGAAAATGTTCATGCAAAATTAAAATGGACTTGTGAGCCACAGATATGAGGTGTTCAATGATAAAAATTCATGCCACAAATGAGCAGAATCTTTCCTAAAGCCACAATTATTCAACAGCGAGTCGGTTAAATGCATGAGAAAGCCAAAGAGTGAGTTTCTTCAACTTGACCTCTGCTTTAAAATGGAACTTGAATGAGTTGAAGGAGAGAAAGACACCCAGAGGAAGGAAACATGAAAATGAAGAGCAAAGTCGTCTGATTCTCAGTTGAACGTCTCACACAGAGTTTCAGAGAAGATCTCAAACTGCGTGTCTCTATATGAGCTCTACTGTAAAAAATCTACAACTACTTTAACTTAAAAACTTGGATCCAGTTGCTGTTTTTAATTTTTAAGCATAATTAAAGTTATTTTGACTTAAAATGAGTGTAAAATTGAGTTGAATCTTGTATACCTTAAAAATGAAGTTAAATTATTTTGATGAGTTAAGAGGAATAGAAAAACACGTTATCACTACTTACTGACCACATAATTGTTTACAGTGACTCTGACTGTATGACTTGGTTGTGTCTGTTCGTATTTCTCCTATGTGTAATTT
Source organism: Tor tambroides (assembly GCA_021397915.2). Classification (NCBI taxonomy): domain Eukaryota; kingdom Metazoa; phylum Chordata; class Actinopteri; order Cypriniformes; family Cyprinidae; genus Tor; species Tor tambroides. The sequence goes on along the minus strand of JAFVLL020005881.1, from coordinate 15,500 downwards.
TTTGAGAGAAACTGATGGAAAATTGCTGTAGATTCTGTGTGAGGTTGAATATTTTTAGTGTTTGACAGTCTTTCAAAAAATTGAGCTATAGAGCATATTCATCACATTTGAATTTTGAACTATTTGCATATTTTATATTCATACAATACGTCTTACATTAGAGTATCTTCATTAAAAACATGATCTATGAGAATATAAACTATCTGCCACATATAAACCTTTTCAATACTGTATTTTCTTTCATAAACTCTTCACATTTTTTTGCATAAGTTGAATTGTTCGTAAAAAATTAACTGAAGTCGCAAAGTTAATCTCACAAAATCAGTCAAGAGCATGTCGTATTTCACCCCAAAATCAAAAGAAAGAAATAATATTTAATTTTACATAAAGAAAACCTGTGTTTATACATGTGTGTGTGTGTGTGTGTGTGTGTGTGTGAGAGAGAGAGAAACAGTGTGTGTGAGTGTGGGGGTTAGATTACAGTATTTATATTTAGCTGTATATAGAAACAATAGAAGTCTATGCAAATATAAATGTGTGAGACTGTCTGTAGGGTGTCTGCAGCCTTTGTCCATGACTGAAGTCTGTCTGCGTGGACTATTCTCTCTCTCTCACACACACACCCACACACACACACACACACACACACACTCCTGCAGGGATGTGGTGTCTGGAAAATGTCTGCTCATGCATTTGCAAATGACAAAACAAATTATACATTATTAAAATATTATGTAGAGATTTACAAATATGATTTGCAGAAAAGAAAAGAGCATCACTGTTTCTTTTATGAGTGTGAAAAGTGGCTTCATTTGGATAAAAACCGACAGCTTTTCCAGGTTTTCTAAACTCATCAGTCATAAGTCTCACAGTTCATGGTTGAAATGAATCATTTATTCAAATATCACACATGGCCTCCCTCTAAGTACTACATAGATTTATAAAATGGTACTGTAAATATATACCATAAACACAATTTTAGCATTTGTAAAGTGTTTATTTTGCTGTTCATTTAATGGCAGAATTTAGAGATTTTACAATGAAAAACAGAATAATATGCTCCATAACCCTGTGCTCAGATATTTTGTACGACCATCCCACATATTTTTTGTATTTATTTATTTATGAACAACTATATGCATCAAATTTTAGATCACTGCATGCAAACATTGATAATTCTAGTCATTCTGCAAGTCATCCTTTTTGAAATTGAAAGCATTTGAATCAAAACACACTCTGTACATTTTTGCATTCGAGATTTTATCTTTGAATGATTTTGTTTTTTTAGATGTTTGCAGTGACCTCATTAAAGTGTGCTAAAGCCGTGGCCGCTGTATTGAGAGACGCTGAAGGAACTGAAACTGGCCACAAGTTGGTCGCGAAGCCTCAGACTTGAGCTTGAACTTGACCGTCGGAATCGTCTGGGAAGCCAGACGTGAGTTTGGCCCCTGCTATTATCATGCAGAAGTGAGTGTCAGCCCTCATTAACATATTCCCCCGCCTGCCTTCAATTAAAAGAGCAGAGCTGTGAGAAAACGCTGAGACCTTCTCAAGGACTCAAGACAATCACATCTGCTCAGTCCAGACACACACGACCTGTAAGTGCTTGTTTGCTGAATTCACTGCTCCACAATCACAACAAGTAAGGATGCTGTTCCACTCAAACATTATTTCCTGGATTTAAATTAAGATTATTAATAAGAGCTGGAAAAGATATGAACGTATTGCCAGGTTAGTTTTTTGTTTGTTTGATGAATCTGAAGCTCTGTAAAAGTTTAGCTCTGTGTTTAACTGAGGATTTATGTGATTTTAAAGAACAGAATTGTTTTATTAACATTGAGATACTATTATTATTTTTATTAACATTTTATTATTAGTTTTTATTAACATTTTTATTTTAACATTTGTTAAAATTGTAGTAATTGTGTTGTGTGTGTGTGAGATTTGTAGAGTTTTGTAAATGTCTATATAGATTGTATTAATTTTTATTTCAGGTTTAATTTATTTTAGTACATCAAGTTTTAAATTAGTAAACAAGTAAATCAAAGTACATTAATAAATAAATAAATTAATTAATTAATTAAAATGAGAACTAGCTGAAATCATTTTTAAAATAATTTTTATAATAATTTTTTTAATACTTTAATAATTATTTTATTTTATTTTAGTTAACATTTCTTTTATTTCAAGTAACAAAAACATTTTTTTTATGGTTTTAATCTCTAGTTTTAACTCTAAGAATTTAACTGAAGAGTGTAACCATTTAAATTATGTTTCACTTATGTTTAATTCAACGATCAACTTTGTCTCAGATGTTGCTTCTAAATTTCTTCCTGAAATGTTTGCATTCATAGCGAGATCTCTGACTTTTGATTGCAAACTTTGGCGAATCTGAGCACAGTGTGAGCCGTTGTTAAGAAACACATGTGTGGTAATACATTTAAGAAGCAGGAGACTTAGGCAAAAGTCTTCTTTTAATCTCATTGCTGCAGGAGAAATTAATTGAGTGATTTTACAAGTGCATTTAAACACTGCATGCATCTTTTCCATGTTGAACATGCTTTTATCATTTTATTATGACAGTGAAACCTGCAAATAATTTTAAATGTATAATTCAGTGTGACTGTAAATGTCTGTGTGCAATGAGAGCTCAGCGTTTGATCACGTGACAGCTGTTAAATGAGGATGAGCTGTGAAGAACATCATAAAACATCTCTTCGCTTGCACTGTGTGAAAATAAAAGCTAGGGTTATAAAGCTACTGTGAGTTGTTTTAATGTGTTTAATAGGGTTTGTGTTTGTTGGGATGTTCGTAGACTCCTTGACACTGGAAAAAATGTGCTGTGGGATTCATTTTGAAGCAATTTCAACTAGTAAATTTGACAAATGATTACAAAGAAATGACAAGTAACACATTGAATTAAACATCAAATGCTGAAATGGAAAGTCTGAAATAGTATTTTCTTGTAAAATGCAAATAACAAATAAAACAGTGTAGGTTTAAATGACCTTTTCTGCTGAATATTTGATCATTTCTGCTCTTTTTTTGAATGTCATCATGTTTTCGTGTCATTTTTCTACATGGCTTTTGTTTTAAATAAAACCTGAGCATGTTTAGTCTGTGTGATGCATAAGATTTTGTTTCCAGCTGTTGTCATGTTTCTATAGGCAAGAAAGCAGACGTATCTGAGTTAAAGGATGAAATAATTCTGTTTCATCAAATGATGTTTTAACACAAACACAGAGAAGCTTGAGTCAGATGCATCAAACTGAATCGAACGGCTTTATATGAGTTGAACTGGTTAATGGAGTGTAAAAAAACAGTTGTTTGTATCAGGATCAGTCACACACTTTAAACACTTAAACACTAAAAACACAAAGTAAAAGTCCAACCAGATGTTTGTAATGGCCATGGCATCAGATATACATTGCAATGGTACATGATGTTGTGATTAGCTAGTATTTTTACATCAGTGTGTAAAGTATCTTCTATCAGCCTATTAGATGTAATAGCGTGAGCTGCTTTATGATATGCAATGCTGCATGTTTTATGTAATTTTGCATGGTGATTTCATACATGTAGGTTTTGTTTTACACCAGATGAACTGTTTGTTCATTCATTAGTCGTGAGCTCTCAGGTGTAGATTACAGGTGTGAATGAGCACAGGTGAGCAGGTCGTCCTGCATAAATGCCTGTTTAGCGTTTGGTGTGTTAAAAAGCTTTAGGAAACGGCTTAAATAGGATGCAGGTGCTCTGTTATTTGCATTCTAATACTACTATATAGAAAAATATATATCCACATATTTAGAGAACTGACAAATGTTTTTAATGTATTCTTTTTATTATTGTTATTGTTATTATTTGTATTTGTGCTAATAAAATTAAACAAAACTATTTAAAATGCAAATAAATATTGTAATTTCTGATGTTTCATTGGCAATATACTAACAAAAGCAAGAAGACTTTTAAATATTCGTTTTCAAATTACAAGCAAATAATAGTTTATAGAATGCATACTATATGCCATGAATTACTGCAAAAACACAGAAAAAATACAGAAATATTACATTTACTCCTCTATTTTTGAATTGCATAAAAATGAACAAGAATTTATTTTTTGATAAATGTAGAGGCACATTGCCTAAGAAACACACATTCTATATTCTGTTTGCTTATAAAGAACATAAATGTAATGTCATGAATACAAAATATAATATAAAAAATATTTTAAAACACATTTTCTATTAACATAGCAAAAGGTATTATGTTTTGTTTTCTATATTTAAACAATGGAAAGATAATTTACACAGTGCTGTGGCTACAAAAAAACAACAACAACAACTTTGTTTCAATCAAAATAAAGAGAGTAGATTAATGTATACTATATATCCCAAGTAATTATATAAATTCAAGCTAATCATGTAAATAGAAAAAAGTAATAAAAAATATTTAGGAAAGTTCCTCAGGAGTGAATGAAACTGAATATAGTTTTTCTGTGTTTTACACACAATAGGCACAATTGGGTATTTCTTGGCTTCTTTTCTTTTTCTTTTTTCTTATAAATGAATGTGCTCTGGATTGGGAGAAAACAGGTCGTTTCTGAATTTCTGTGGACTTTATAAGGACTTTGGGTGAAGGTGAATACGAAGGTGTGACTGTTAATATTCATAAATAATTATGATGGATAGAGGACGTTCTGATGACTGACCTTTTTAATTCGATTGTGTGTTTGTTTGTTGTCTTGTCAATCGGAAATATTCAGAGGACAAATCACTGTATTATGAAGTTAATGATAAGACTCGAATGGAATCCTAAATACACCTCATTTATTTTGAATTATAAACCTTATTTGTATCTTAAAAAGTCGTAAAAATGAAAAGTTCGTTTTTATTCCGATTTATGTCACGGTCCTTCTGGTAATTTCAGAGAATTTCTAATCATTCATATCATCAGGATCTCAGAATGTATTAAAACGTGTTTAAATGTAATTGACCATTACAATCTGCAGAATTAGCAAACCTCAAAAAATGATTTCCTTGTTTATATCTTCAAGAAATGACGAGCTCGTGAAACATTCGATCGTTAACACTAATTCTTCAGAATGATACATTTTAAAAGAGAGTTAAAACATGTTTAAACATATTTGGATTTTTAAACCTAATCCTGTAGAATAATATTTTAATATGTGTGCAGCTTCTACATTTTTCTCATTAACTATAACTATAAATGTTGTATAGCCTATAAATCTAACAGACACTGCTAAGCGCAAAAAACGAAATATATATATATATATATATATATATATACATATATCATAAATAGTTGTGTATTAAAACATACGCAACACAAGGCTGAGTTGAGCGCTAATGTTTGTTGATTACAGTACAGAATGACGTCATCGCGCACTCTCTCTCTCTCTTATTCTGTGCAACAAATGTGATCATTTGATCCATTCTGAGGCCTTCAGGACATTATAATGATACGATATGAGATCAGATATAAATGTGAAATCAGTCAGTAAAAGCTTACTATCTATCGTCACTGTTCATTTCTAAAATGAAACTGGCAAACGATTCTGAATTCACAATATCAATTCAATGAACGACGATATTTAGCCTACTTTTTGTTGTCGTTTTATGATGAATTAATTGTTTCTACACTTTTTATAAAGTATAATATTGCAAAGTGCACTAACATAGTATCACGTTGAATAATATAATATAATAGTACAAATTGTTTGAAAAGTGAAAGATTCATCAGTTTAACTGAACCTTTATAAATGCAAATACATTGCTATGACTGTGTCTTCTACATTCGATTTTAAATCAAATACCTTTAATATAATGTAATTTTTTTTTAACTCTGTTCTAATTTAAGGTTCTGTTGCTTTCCTCTTAAGTTACAGAAATAAGTCTAAAATTCCGGGCGATTTGCACAGTTAAAATGCCAAATAATTTCTAAAAAATGATTGCAATCAAATCGTTTAAGAAGGAAACTCTTTTAAAAACACAAACAACCCCGAGCATTCAAACAGCACTTTTTATGTTGTTTTAATGTGTATTATTTCGATGCATTGATAATTTCTGTAGCCTAATAATGCACAATTGTTGCATAGGCCTATCAGCTCATTTTCTGTCATTTTACGGATAATCACACTCTCTCCTCGCGTTCGCGCACCGGTTTGAATGCGCCGCGCGCAGCATGAATCCCACGCGCCACACCAACACCGACCAACCGGAGCTCGCGCTGTTGGGTTATTCAACATGGCGAGTCATGCATCTGCTCCAGACATGTGTGTCGTGTTACACACGTGATGCATGTTTGGCTCCGTGTGTCATTTCTACATGCAATTATGACTGAAGCTGTGCATCAGTCAATCCATGTGCTTTTATGCATATGTTCAAATGTCAAGAGAATGCACTTATATAGCGTTTTCTTGTTATGATGAAGTCATTTGAGAGCAAGTGGCATGATGCATCAAGCCATTATATTATAAAAATTAGCGAGATGCATAAATGTGCAGTTTTCCCTGGCAACACACACAATCTGCTGCAATGGTCCTTTTCCTTTGCGAATGGATGTTCGCTTTGTGCCTCTCTCTCCCCCTCTCTCTCTCTCTCTCTCTCTCTCTGCCCCTCCCCTTCGGTTCTCTATCTCATTCTCTCGCACTCAGTCCATCATTCTTTCGGCTCTCGTGCTCGGCGCTTGTTTGCTGACGAACAAAAACGCTAAAGGATGTAAATGAATGAAAGGAAAGAGGCTGATGCACGCAGAGCTGGAACAAAAGCAAACGAGCCACAATGGAGGCGCGTTTAGCTGTGCGTGTGATGCTGCAGAGCCTCCTCTAACTTTCATCCTTCACTTTCATTTGGAGCTGAAGACACGAGGACACGGTGAGCATTTACTTCAATCCTGCATGTGCATTCGCATTGCTTTCTATTGCACGTTCAATCAGCACAGAAAATGTTCTGGTAAACAAATTTCTACTGATTTTAATCAGAGTCGGACGCGTAAACAGTTTAATGCACTAAAATTGCACGTGCGTTTGTTCTTTTTGCACGTGTCGGATAGATGGACACACTCTTAAAGTTTCTGATTTTTAATCCAATTTGTTGTGCATTTAAAGTTAACTCCATAAACTATTTTTAGGTGAAGATATGCAGTTGCATTCTCAGTTTTCTGTTGTTGCATTAATGGTTTCTTCTGTCCTGCAGTGTTTTCTGTTCTTTGCATTGAAACAAATACGGCATGCATTATACCACATTGTATAAATGTACTCATTCTAACACATAAAGGCATTTAATTTGATGATGGAGAGGATTGTAGTGAAGGAACTGGTATATGAGGCCTGTGATGCTCCAGCATGTGTTCAGCTGTGAGTTCGGGCTCTTCATGGGAAAATGTCGCCAGACTCTCGTGTGTCTGTGGCCCCTCGCTGCTCCCAGACTATATTGTCATGATAATGAGGAACAGCTCGCTGTTGAACTTGATGTTGACTTCTTTCTTCAGGCCTCATTTTTCTCGGTCACTTGTTTGTGGTGTTTTTTTCACACGGTTCTTCGGCGAGGATTATTTGAGGGGAACAATAGACTGATGAATAATGACAGTCGCGTTTTCTTGCGTTTCTTGATGAAAAGAGAAGATTTGCTTTTAATGAGTCGAAATTTATTTTATTTATTTTATTAATTCATGTTGTTTATAAAATAAATAAACTTTTAGTTTTTTACGCTAACGACATTACATAAACAATTGCCATTATTTTTGATTTGGCATTTTTTTAATTGCCACAATTTAATTTTAATACCAAATGCATTTTTTTCACAGACATATTCACTAGGAATAGATATTTACGCATTATCTTTTCAATACATTTTTATTTTCTATATACTTTTAAGAGACTCTATAAAAGCAATCTTCATAAATGTGTATCTGTTTAATGTGATTGCTGGTGTGTTTCGTGCAGTTTTAGATCAACAGGTGCTGATGAGGCCTCCGCATATATTCACTGTTCAGATCATCAGGATCATAAAGAAAAGCCTTTGATGTCTCATGATGCATTATTTATTTACTTTTGAGGAAGCCATTCTTTGCATAGACTTTAGCATGGATTGTAAATGATTTTTTTTTTTTTATGAACCTCTTAGTTCCACAGCAGCTCTTTTGTGCAGCTTTTTTGTTTTTATTGTTTGGAGCTGATAATTTAGGTAATGCAACTTTTAACACTTTTAATACACGCTGAAAATATGGAAGATCACAGACTCCTTTAGCACAAAAAGATGATGGAAAAATAAAAGATATAAACAGAAAAGAAGTTTAGGTTGGTATATAAGAGCACACACACACACACACACACACACACACACTATCATGAACGTGTCATTTAGGAGGCGCAATTCTGTCGTATCTATTTCTTCAGTAAACTCACAATGACTCTTCAAAGTGTGGTTTGTCAATAGCGTATATGTTTCTATCATATTTAATAATCTGACGTGTTGTAAACCTGCAGCAGCTCGTGAGAATGCAGGTTTACAACAGACTGAATGCAGACTGAAGCTCTCTAGATGCAGTTACACCTGTGGTTTAACACGGATTTCTATTCGAGCCACATATGCGATATTTTATATACGATATTTCGCTTTAGCACATCTGGGTTAGGGTGAGATTATCTGAGTAAATACACAAAACATTTTTTCTGGCTAAAATGAAAAGAACTGTTTATTTTTTCGTATATACACCATTGATAGTTTATGTGTTTTATAACTTATTTAAAAGGAAACAAGAGATTTGATGTCTGCTACATATTAATAATAATGTTAAAGAGTGTTTTACTGTCTTGATCGAACGTTTATAAGACGCTTTCGGTTCTTACATATAAAACTGTAAAAAATATTTAAAACTGCATTAGAACATCATAAATGTTTTCTTTTTTAAAAAAGAAAAGCTCGTGTGAATCTACACATAAATCATTCTGTGAAATCGAAACGAAGCACAAAATATTTTTCTGTCGATAAACGAAAGCATTCTGTAGGGATGAAGCGAAAGAAAAACAAGAGAAAGAAAGGCAACAAAAAAAATAGAAAAATAGAAAAAAGAAAAATAAAAACCAGGCGGCAAAAAAAAAAAAAAAAATGAGGAAATGTTTAAAACAAAAAGAAAAGATAATAAAAGAAAAAAGACAATAAGTATTTTTCTAATAGAAACGGCAGCAAAAACACACACATTTGCAGTTTATTATGATGTAGACATTAATTTAATTTAGTTCCAGATGTTTTGGTCTGTTTATTTTGAGTTAGTGTATTTTTATGGTATTAAACTGCAGGTTATTAGTGTCATTTTGAGTTCTGACAAGAAAAACAAAACAGATAGATAAATGAGAGAAACAGAAAAGTGTAGAAAAAGATGCTCTTCCAAAATGCATTAAAATAATTAGAAGTAATTTTTCATTTCAATAAAGTATAGCCTATAAAGTGTAAAAATTCTAATAATGTGTAAAACGTGTCGCTAAAACGACAGATGAAGTGTGTTTGTGTTTTACTGAGCTCGTTAAATCATCCACTCACAGTATCTCCTCATAAACACCCTCTTTTTTTCTCTCCATCGATTAAAATAACCCTGTTCTGATGCTCAGATTGTTTAAACATGAACGGTATTTCAATTTTCGTCCACTGAGGCTTTTGTAGAATCATAAATGATGCAAATTGGTGACTCACTATTTTTCTGGACTAATTTTAGCTCTGAAGAGCTGTTGTATATGGCTCTGTGTGTGTGTGTGTGTGTGTGTGTGTTAATGACACTGTGTGTAGAGAATGGAATATTCCACCATGTAAACCAATAGACATGTGGACGATTCCATTATGGTTGCAAACCAGTGTGTGTGTGTGTGTGTGTGTGTGTGTGTGTGTGTGTGTGTGTGTGTGTGTCTTTGATGACGTAGTCTAAAATATTTCCTAAATATAGCGCATTATGGGGACTGGGGCAGTTAAAGGCCTCTATCCATAAACACAAGTCGTGCAGGATCATAAAACCTACTTTAGCAAATTATAAAAGCCTAAATAATGCCGATAATTGACTCTGAGACACAGAGAATCAGAGGCCTGTGTGTAAAATCAGAAATGAATCCGATTACTCAGCATCATCCATTCATATCAACTGTTATTTCTGAGGCTGAATGTCTGCTGTTATTTTAGAGTTTTCCGGGATGAATTATATCTATATTCAGCGCACGCCGCAAATTCGGAGTCTCGCGGTCATTGTCATTTGAAAAGCACATTCATTGTAGTAATTTTATTGTCATGGTAACGAATGCTATTCATGGAGTGACTCTGGGCCTCTATGGAAATATGAAACACGTTAAATGAATAACAGCGTAAAATGAGAAAAACAGTTTGTGTGTAGTGTACGATGTTTAAAAAATCAGATTTTAATACACATATAGAGATTAAATCTACTATGTGTGTGTGTGTGTGTGTGTGTGTGTGTGTTTATTTTTTCCAATAAACACACAATAGTAGATTATTTAGTCATTCATATATATATATATATATATATATACACACATATACACACACACACACACACATAAGTGTATATATTGTTATAGAATTTTAATTGTTTTGTTTTATATAGAATTAATATATATATATATATATATATATATATATATATATATATGATAGATTCAATCTCAATTTTAAACATACACTACACACAAACTCTTACAGATACTTTTTTATATTTTACATAAAATGTTATGTATGTGCATGTGTGTGTGTATATATAATATAAATATTTTATATATAATTATAGCACAACATATAATAAATAAAAATGTATGTAGGCTATATATATATATATATATATATATATATATATATATATATTAAATGTCATAATTTAACGCACATACATAACACATAATATGTTATATTGTCTTTGTATTATTCTAAAAATGCAAAAGATTATCTTTCAGGGATTGGGGTGTATAATGAATGTATAAAGAACATTACATAAAAACAATGGAAGTCTATGGTGTGGCCCCATTTAATGAAATAAAAGACTAAGTAGACTTGTGAGAAAGAGGCGGAGTCAGAGGATGTGGGTTGGGCTCTTCATTTGTAATGAGGTCAGTTGCTTCTGCTCCATTAGATGCTGCTCTGAAGATTGAAGCATGTGTGTTACATCTGTAGTCAGATGTTCAGGCCTCAACCAAAGCCTCAACCAATACTCTTTGGATTTATAAAAGCATGTGGAGTGAACCAAACGATCTGAGCATCAGGAAGCAAGGTATGTCTAGTTGAAATAGTTCTTTTTTATTATTATCTCTAATAGCTTCCATGCAGGTGCAAACACATGCAGTTACAAGCAATGTTACAGTATGTGAATATTTAATGGTTTAATCAGTTTATGTAAATAATAGACCATATGCCAGGTCAACAAATTTATAAATGCTATCTGTTTTTATTATTATTATTTTTAAAAAAAATTTTGGTCACAACACAGACCTACTGAGTTTGAGTTGCTGCACCTGTCGTGTGTGTGTGTGTGTGTGAGGGATATTTTATTAAATTGCCTTATGCTGATGAATAGAAATGAGATTGAATTAAGCCGATGTCTAAAAGCTCCCAGTTTGTTTCTGAGTCCTCACTGAGTTGCGAATCGTGGTGAAACAGTCATGCATGTGTTCAGGCTTTATTCTCAATATTCTCTCTGGCACATGTGACCGCAAACACAGACTCCATCCAGAGCGCCGCGGCCCCTTTAACACGCACGGGTTAGTTTTTCTCTTTGGTTATCTAGCTGTATGAGTTTATGAATATCATAAAGCTAGAGAACCGAAAGTAGAAACTAATCCCACTGACTTCATGAACCGCAGAGCCGGAGACACGAAGAGGGAACCGGAGTCGAGCGCGAACCGAGAGAGGCTTTTGTGGAAGTGCATGGACAGAATGCATGGCTAAGACTGAATTACAATAGAAATGCGTGTGGAACCCGCTAATGACGCATATTGCGTTTAGGAAGCGTGTGTACACAAAGCGTGCATCGCTCCTCATCACGCGTGCTTGACTGTTCCTCTCAGGGCCTTTGACGGTGTTGCCCGTTTGTGTTGTATTTGCTCTGGATCGAGCCTGATGCGAATGTCGGTGTCGGTCTTTTGTGCGGTGGTTGTCGCGCCGCGGTTAACGGAGAGCCGGTGGGCTGGTCCGCTGCTCCGCGTCACGATTTGGGCTCGTTTCACGCGGTGTTAATAGCGTAACGCGCAGAAAGTAATCCAAAGTAAGATAGACCGATGTTAGATTTGGGAATCATTCACGTTTCTGTAGAAACACTGGCAATAATGGACACATCAGTTTGTTTTGGATCAGAAAATGGAAATGCATGAGCCAGCATGACTGATATCATTCAAAGTACCATATTGTATGTTCTTGAATCCCAGCTGACAAAAAAAAAAATGTTGCAAGAACGTTATGCTAATGTTCCCATTAAGCTCTGAAAACATTTTTTGTGCGTTTTGAAAGTAATCCAAAGTAAGTTGGCCTAAGGTTTCATAGCATTCACTGACAAGGAACATTTGGGAATCACATGCATGATTCTGTAGAAACACTGGCAATGAGAGTCTTTCTAATGGACAGATCAGTTTGTTCTGGATCATAATAAGAATATGAAAATGAATGACTGATATCATTCACACTTTCAGAAAAAAAGGTACAAAAGCTGCCACTGGGGTACACATTTGTATCTAAATGGCACATATTGTTAAATGCACGCATTAGTACCTAAAAAGGTACACAAGTGAAAAAGGCACTGTCCCAGTGACAGCTTTTGTACCCTTTTTTTTCAGAGAATGCAAAAAAATATTTATGTGTATCCATATTATGTTCTTGAATCCCAGCTGACAAAAATATGTTGCAAGAACATTATGCTAACGTTCCCATTAAGTTCTGAAAACATTTTTGTGCTAACGTTTTGAAAGTAATCCAAAGTAAGTTGGCCTAATGTTTCATAGCATTCACTGACAAGGAATATTTAGGAATCACATGCATGACTCTGTAGAAACACTGGCAAGGAGAGGCTTTCTAATGGACAGATCAGTTTGATCAGAATAAGAATATGAAAATGCACTTTCAGAAAAAAGGTACAAAATGTCACATTTTTGTCACACATTTGTATCTAAAGGGCCCATGTTGTTACTTTAAATGCATTAGTACCTAAAAGGTACAGAAGTGTAGCTTTTGAAAAAGGTACTGCATCATTGACAGCTTTTGTACCTTTTTTCTGAGAAAGCATAAGAACATTTAAGTGTATCCATATTATACATTCTTGAATCCCAGCTGACAAAAACAAAACGTGTGTTAAGGGAATGTTAAGGGAATGTTGCAATTTTAAAATGTTGCTTTTTAATGTTTAATTAACATTTTAAAATCAAGTAGTAACATTTAAAAAACATTAGTCTAACTATAAAATAAAACATTCCACGAATAATGTATAAATAACGTTTTTGTGCTAATGTTTTGAGAGTAATCCAAAGTAAAATGGCCTAATGTTTCAGAGCATTCATAGACAGGGAATATTTGGGCATCATATACACGTTTCAGCAGAAACACTGGCAATGAGAGTCTTTCTAATGGACAGATCAGTTTATTCTGGATCAGTCAAGAAGATGGAAATGCAAGACTGATTTCATTCATAAAAACACTTGTGTTCCTCAGTATCCATATTAAATGAACCACAAATTACATGTTTTGAACCCCTAACAAAAATATGTTCTAAGAATATTTTGCTAATGTTCCCATTATGTTATGAAAAGTAATGTTCTCTGAACATTCGAAATGTGCAGTATTTGAAATGTTTAGGGCATTATGGAAATTTTGCCTCTGAATGTTTTGAACCAATTAATAACATTTAAAAACCATATAAATGTTCAAACTAAAATAAAACGTTCCATGTTTTTGTGCTAATGTTTTGAGAACATTATTAAAGATTACCAGATAACTCAGAATGAACATTCTATTCATTCTATTATTGATGGAATGTTTGTTTATGAATTTGATAGAACCTTCTGGAAACGTTCCTCGTTAGCTGGAATAGCACATAAATGAATTCAGGTGGGCTTGTGTTTAAGAGAACATCCCATCATTTACACAAATTTATCCCCACAAAATACAAATTGAGAGTATACAATAACACAACCAATGCAGGTATACCATTTACTGTACATTAACAAGGTACTCTGAAGAATACCATGGTATTATTATGACACTGGACTAGCAGTCGCTTCTTACGCCGTAGCATAGCTTTAGCATAATACGTGCTACAGGCTCAGAGCCACATGAATGCAGGCTCCAAATCATATCAGGCTGTCAGCTTATTGTAGATTTATAGGTATTTTTTGGAGGTGAAATGCAAATTGAGCTTGAATTAGCATGCTTGTGCTGAGATCTCATGTTTCTTTTCTTCGTCCATGATAATAATCAGCTTTATATCAAGAGAGTGTCACTGAAATGACTTACAAATTCAGTTAGGAAGCAAGACAGACACTATAGTACTAATATTGTTGTTGAAACATGATGTATTGCAAGCGTATTTTAATATAGTAGCCTAATATGCATCAGTTCCTCTTTAAACAGGAAGCATTATTCAATTTAGGAATTATTATTCATGTAACACACAGCTTGTGATAATAACGTTCAAAAAAGCATTGAAGACGACCATAATGTTGACTGTCAGTGATGTGGAATTTGATTCATTCTAATGTTTTCTCTGTCTCTTTAATTTCAGCATGTGTCGAAAGTGTCTCATGGATGTTGAACTCAGTCCAAACAGGTAAAACATCTGCCACTGAATCTGTTTCACAAAGCTCAAAGCACACAGACAAAGACGGCTACTGTAAATACTGTACGAGCATCATGTAATATGTGTTTCATAAAGGCACTTTTATGGTGCAATTTGCCTAATTTGATTTAGTTTTATTCACAGTACATTTCTAAAATAGAATTAGGATGTTAATGCATTTCTGCGTGTTGATCGAGCTGTATTTTGCTTAGAGGGTTTGGTTTTCATCTCTCTGGATCTTTGTGCTATTAATGAATGCATACTGCCGGATTTATGGTTTATTTCATTGCTGAGATGAACAAAACCACTAAAAAACTGCAGAATAATCTCAATGAGAAGTTCAGAGTAAAGGTCACTCGCAAAAACTCTTTAGTTAATCATATTTGGTTTTTATTCTTTATCAAAAAATGAATGCACATGAACCAGCACATTAAACATACATCATTAGTGCAAAATATAGAATATATTCTGAATAGACACGGGAAGATTCTGAATTGTGAGGAATTTGAACTCCATATCATACTCTAATCACGTATCAGTGCGTATGCGTAACATATAATGTTTAGGATAATATGTGACCCTGGACCACAAAACCAGTCATAAGGGTCAATTTTTCGAAATTGAGATTTATACACCATCTGAAAGCTGAATAAATAAGCTTTCCATTGATG
>JAFVLL020005880.1:0-66329 GCA_021397915.2 Tor tambroides | reverse complement strand
GTTATTAAGATCAGGGAGTGTTGCATTTATCATGATCATTATTTACCATTGGTGAAATATGGTGTATGAATAGGATAATATCTTAAAAAGATTTTGCACAAATTTTCTGCTTAATTGCTAACTTAAAAAGGATGTTTTGTGTCTTTTGTAGACTCACCTTAGGACCTGAAGATCCATCAGCACCAGGGAAACCACGAGCACCAGGAGCACCCTGCACAAAGAGGTGTGTAACTGTTATGGTCAGGGCCTCTTTTAGGGTTCTTACAAACTGAGAGGTTTGATGTGGGTACATACACGTTCACCAGCGGGTCCGCGGACACCGGCAGCACCGGGCTCACCACGAGCTCCTCTCTTGCCTTCCTCACCAGAGGGGCCAGGGGGACCCTGAACTCCTTGGGCACCCTGGATAAGCACAAAAGAAAAAGAAGACAGTTAGTAATGATTGTAAAAGTCAACAGCAGAGTTGCTTTGTGAAAAATCAGTAGTAGGGCAATTTTTTTTTATTATTGTTGCAAAGCTGTAGAATGTTTTACCAAAACATGATAAGATCGATATGAAATGGATCAATGAAGTGGGTGACAAAGTTTTCTAGCTCAAATAAGTGAAGTTTATACTTACAGCCTCTCCCTTAGCACCAGCCTCTCCTTTGGAACCAGGGGCACCGACCTCACCCTGTAAAACGAACAAAAATGGTCAAGAAGAAATAGGCAGAATGGCCTTTTCTTTAAAAAAAAAAAAAAAGTAAATGTGTAAAATAATTCATATTTTGTGTAAAAAAAATGTAGCTCATGATCTGAGAAGAAATGGACACTTACAGTGTTACCCTTAGGGCCAGGGGCACCAGCAGCTCCAGCAGCTCCAGGAGGACCACGAGGTCCAGGGAAACCAGGAGCACCAGCAATACCAGGAGCACCCTGCAGGTGGCAGCAGAGAGAAACAAAAATGTGGCTTTCAATATACTAACACCAGTGTTCTAATCCAGGAAGAGGAAATATTTTGATCTAAACATAAACTTTTATCAAGAAGAAGAGCATTTGTTGATAAAGATTAAGACAGTACTTACAGGAGCACCCTTAGCACCAGGGGCACCATCAGCTCCATTGTTACCCTACAGCAGAAGGAATGCAAAATGGACAAGGTGGTCAGTACTGAAGTGCGCAAATAATTGAAATTTAAGATCGAAAACATTTAGCTAACGTGATATATAAAAAGATTCACTCACAGCGGGTCCAGCAGCACCAGCAGGTCCAGGGTTACCAGCCTCACCACGGGCTCCCTGGGGTCCCTCTCCACCACGAGCTCCCTGAGGACCAACCTCTCCCTGGAGAAAGCAAAGTGTAAGAGTGAGATGGGTCAACATAACACCTATGAAGTGCCACAAGAGTCATCTCATCCCTCAATGTAAATGCAGCGTTGTGTATTTCTATGATGCTAGAGGAGAAGTTTGCTTGTCAGCTTTGACCTACTAACACATTTACCAGGCATTAATTATTGGCCTACATAATTGAGATGACTGACAGCTGCGAAGAACATCTGGCTCCATCAGCCCAATTACAGTGCCACCTTGTGGTACTCTAGCTCTTGTTTGGTTTGATTTGGTATTTGAAAATGTGTAATCATGTGAACAAATGAGAGTATTTTTTTTACCTTAGCTCCAGGGCCACCAGGGAATCCTGAGGGACCAGCAGGGCCAGTTGGGCCCTAAAAATAGAGAGAGAAAATAAATTATAGTTAGCTTAAGTTATCCTGTTTACTCATATTTCATTACTCTCTCTCTCTCTCTCTCTCTCTCTCTCTCTATATATATTTTTTTTAAAGGCTACTTACAGGAGGACCAGCAGCTCCAGCGGCACCATCGTTACCACGAGCACCCTGAAAAATTGAGAAAACATTATTATTTGGAATTTATTCATTATTAATATTAATCTGTGCAGAGGACAGGATTTAGGTAAATGCTGTGTTTTATGTTTGAGGGATGATCTCAACCCATCTCAACCCAAAAGTGCAGTATGTTTTTCCAGAATGATGTTAAGCTATCATGAAATGCTCAATATACATGTCTGTCCTTTGTTTGCAAAGTACACAGTGTCACATCTAAAAATAATATATAACACTGCAACATAAGTCAACATTACAACATTAATAAAGTTTATGCTTATAAGGTTACTTACAGCAGCACCAGGAGGACCAGAACGGCCTCTCTCGCCAGGCAGACCACGAGGACCCTGGAAAACAGAGTTACATTAGAAAAGAACCACAAATGTAGATGTTGAAAAGAGGATGAAAGCCATACTTATTCAGTGTGAATAAATGCTGTTTCTTACCATAGCTCCAGGAGTTCCATTCTCACCAGGGGCACCAGGCTCACCCTAATGGGCAAAGCAGCATGTTAAGTGGTCTGCTTAGTTTGAACTTCAGGTTTAAAGTGTGATAATTGATTTTAATTCTGATTTCACCTTAGGTCCAGCAGGGCCAGTATCTCCCTTAGATCCATCTAGACCGCTGAATCCCTGAGGTGCAGAGGATGCACATTAAGATTTGAGTAATGTGGACATAAGTTGATATTCATCAAACAAGAGGAATCACTTCCTAGATCTAGAGAACTCACTCTGTGTCCCTTGATGCCTGGAAGTCCAGGGGTTCCGGGGAATCCACGAGCACCCTAGATAGAATGAGAAAGATGTTACAGCCAATTCTCTTTCTCATACACTATAATGCTACTAACTTATACAATGCAATTATAAGAAATCTTGCGAAGAGTCCTTTTGGCAACACTCACCTGTGGGCCAGGGGGTCCGCGCTCACCAGGGCGACCGGGTTTGCCAGACTCACCCTACAGAGTCAGAGAAAAACAGATGAGAAAAGAGAAACAAACTGAAAAGACTGAGGCATTATTTAAACCCTAAAGTCTTTTTAGAAAGAATCATGAAAAATGTTTGCTATTTCACTGTCACTATATTCTAATGTCTCTTTATCCATTTCTGTTTGATGTTGATAAATACAATACTTGGTTTCCTGAAATCGTAGTTGAAGCATTTTACAGTACTATAACTGAAGGAAACTGCATAAACTAATAAAGTTTTTTTTTTCTTTTAAAAGCTCCTTATATCCCCTTAAACTATAATGTAGTGGTTGTGTAGATAACTTACATCCTCTCCGTTCTTTCCAGGGGGACCAGCTGCACCACGGGGACCCATTGAACCCTAAACCAGGAAAGCAGCAGAAAAAAAATCTAGGTTAGGAAAAAACATTTGTGTCCATGTGAGTGTATTTATGTGTTTTACATTGTGGCTGCTTGAGTGAGTCACACTTTGGCAGTGTGAATTATCCAGAAGAGAAAAAAGTGAAATATCGACTAAAATGACTTTTTGCTTGCCAGTAAGAAACCACTGTTATACATATGCACAGACTGGATATCATGCATCCACTCAGTGGAAAAAAAAAAAAATCTAGGTGGCTGAAGATTCATGAACCCTGTACCCTTTTGACCTCATTTGACCCAAATGGGTCAAACTGGAGTCACACATGTAAGTATCTGAGAGTAATATTAATTTGGGTATATGTAAGCAGGTACAGCTGTCTCAGCTTTGTAGGCTGTAACTGCTAACTCTTCTTAAAAAGTCAGAAGAGGACATACAATCAGGTTTTTTGTTATTTGTGCTATTTACTAAGAAAAAGCTGTGTTTGAGTTGATGAGTGCAGAGGTGATTTGTTTAGATACTCACAGGAGCACCAGCCTCACCAGGCTCACCAGGGGGGCCAGTAAATCCTTGGGGTCCCTGTAGAGGAGGATAAAGGGCACAAATTACAAGAAGCACAAACTTGAGGAACACAGTGCTATTAAATGCTTAAATAAGCCTTGATGAAACAGGTAGTAGCTCATTTTGACTTCCTGAGTGGATCTAATGAAAATGAATCTATTCTGATTTCCCCGGGTTCCAAATTGCAGTCATAAAACTAATTTTATAATGATAAATTTGAAAATGATACATTTTTGAAAATGGGTTTTAAGAAAAATTCTACAACTGTACTGGGTATATTTATCCGCGACTGCATGGTTTATGTCTGTCTATAAATATTATCTTGTTTTTCGCTTAATTTAATTATGACTTCCAATATGCAACTGGTTTAAAATATATGTCAAGTTTTCTAAGAACTGTTAGGGAGTACTCACAGGAGATCCAGGAGGTCCAGGGGGTCCACGGGGGCCCATAGGTCCCTGTAAAAAAGAGACAAAGGAGATACTGTAAGTTAGCCTGACAAAGTAATATATATATATATATATATATATATATATATATATTTTTTCATGGAACATTTTGTTTGACGCTACATGCCAAAGATTAAAAATATACTAAGCATGTTTTTGTAGTGCAGCAGCTGATATGATGCTGTCTGTTAATAAAGAGCTGAACGATGATTATATAGAGAGACAAAGAAGTGTATATGGGTTAACTTAACATACAAATAACATGAGAAAAATGTATCTTCATTCTTAGAGTTACAAATAGCATGAGAAAGGTTTATCTTCAATGTTAGAGGTTATTTATTTATTTTTTTATTTACATTTTTCCGTCACACCATAGGACACATTGATATGTCAACTACCCCTATGCATTAATTTAACTGATATTTGCATCACTCAGAAATTTGCGGGGTGCATGTCTACTGTATGTGCATGCATGTATAAGAATGTGTATGTTAGCATATGTTAATTTTTACCATGGGGCCTGGGACGGCCATTGCTCCTCCAGATTTCTCATCAAATCCACCAGCCATCTGAGGAGAAAAGTTCTGTGGAGGGACAAGGAGAAAAAGCAAAGACCTTGTCAGTCAAAAGATGAAAGGAGAGGCCCTTAGAAAAATCTCTGCTCATCTCAGCATAGGACAGGAAGAAACGTAACTGCACTTATCCAGCTCATGCTCAGGCTTATCTTGAGCTTAATCACAAGCTTTGCATGCCTGAGTGCAACTGTGGCTACTGCCCTGAGGGTGCTGTCCACTTAAATGGTGCTGAAATGTGTCAGCCCTGTGACCTAAAGGTCTTTTAAATGTGATCTGATTTCAAATTATGGCCTAAAAAAAATCCTGAAATTTTGCCCTTGGCCTCAAGGTGCATCTAAGAGCAAACTAATATTTTCCCTCTTTAGGGTGAGATACTTACTCCACCAAGGCCAGGAGGTCCAGGGGGGCCTGGGGGCCCAGGAAGACCAGGCTGTCCAGGGATTCCGTCATTGCCGGGAGGGCCAGGAAGACCCTGTTTGAGATCAAAGGAAAGGAAAATTAGGATTTAAATGAATGAGGCAGATGCAACACTATGGTACAGACAGGTTTGTACACTCAGAGCAGATCACATCAAAGCCTTTACAGTTGAACCACATCTATAGATCAGCTTTTTTTTTGTGTAGAGGTATAATTAGCAGAAAGTGGTGGGCTGATATATAATTCTGTTGTCTTTTTATATTAAATACAGACTAAAACATCTCTCGCATCACAAGTGTTCAAAGTAACACAAATACCATAAAATATGCCAGCAGCGTGTGCATGTAGCAAGTAATATTTTTGTATTTTTGTTGTTATGAAGATGTGAGAATTAATGCATATCAGTAATGCTACTGAACTTTCTGTTTTATTATATTTGTTTTAGTACTTATGAGTTTTGTCTCAATTTACTTTTGTGTGTGTGTGTGTGTGTGTGTGTGTATATATATATATATATATATATATATATATATATATATAACAAAATATATATGAATATATATATATATATATAATTATATTTAATTTAATAATACGTATTTAACATTTAACATATGTAATATGTGTTATGATTAGTATATAATGAAAATTATATGTATATATATATATATATATATATATATGCACACACACACACAAATTTAAAAATCAAGAAATCCAACTAAAAATCAGATAAGCTATAAAAACTAATTTATAAGTAACCTATAAGGAAAATAACATGTAAAGTTTTATGCAGTGGTAATGACTGCTGATTTAGATGTATATTTTTGTTCTCCAAGAACTTCAAGATGTTGATTAAGCAATAAACAGATCAATAAAAAAAAAAAAATAGAAACCTACCCTTTCACCCTTCTCACCAGCAGGACCTCTTGGTCCCTAAGAGAGAATAATGAACACAAAAGCGTTTATAAGGATTTGTTTTCCCAGAAAGATAGCAAAATAACTAGCTTCAGATGAGGCCTTGAGTATGGTATGCTTATTCACACAGGCCATTTAGAAAGATCCTTCTATGAAACAGTGAACTGAAAGCTTATTTTAATAAATGTAAGCTGATAAATGTAAAACAACATTTACCTCAACACTGGGCTCCTGGAATTCTATAAATTTGAGGAAAAATGAAAACAAAATTAAAACCATATAAAAATAGAAAATAATCAGATGCCTCTTTTGGCTTGTAAACCTTTAGCACTAAAATGATAACAATCAGCCTAACAAGTGAGTCTGTGGTTTTCCCCAATTAGACTTGAGGCCTTGCACCTGATTTAGACCAAGAGTGAAACCACAAATTAATCCAGTGAGTGACCATAAGGCCTGAAGCTTGAAGATCACATTTAAAAATCCAATGGGGAGTGAAAGCTGTGGCTCCATATGAATTTTCCCTGACATTTTAAATGAAGGGATGTGGGGTGGTTCTGTTTGCCCAAGGTAAGAAAAAACGGGGCGTGAGAATCAAGGCGTCGTACCGTCGTCTGGGCAGACGGGGCAGCACTCGTCGTGGGGAATCACTGGGTTGGGGCAGTCGGTTGTGTCCTCGCAGATCACCTCGTCGCACATAACGGTGCCGCTGTCGCACACGCAGATTTGGCATGGCTCTGGTTTCCAGACGTCCCTGTCATTGTAGACCTGGCCGTCCAATGTGCAGCTGCCGCCTGTGCCTACGGGAATAACGAGTGAAATAGTTGCATGAGCACGAAAGCAAAAATGTTATTTGAGTATGTCATAAAATATAAGATGCTCATGTCTAATATAGGTCAGTTTGTTTCTTGTTTACTGACGTATGCATAAAGTTAAATCGGTGACGGAAGGTGGGAAATGCTTATAAGGCACTTTTTTGTCGCCTATAAATAATGTCAAAATCTTTTCAGTCTCACAAGGGACATGCGACTGGTTTGGTGTTCTATCTATTGAAATGAGGCCATCTTTTGTGAATTTTGTTTTGTAAACATTTCCCGTGGACGTCGGAACAGATTACAGCTCGAGTAAACGCACACCTTTACTTTTGCTTGAAAATGTTTGGTTTGAAATGCACCCCTAGGTGGCGCAGTGCCGTTATGCCCAGATTGCATTATTCAGAGGAAACAGCTTGAGGGAAAATTTCCACGTCTGCTGAAGCAGACCGTCCATCATGAAGTAATTGAAAACTGTCGGCTTGGCAACGACTAACGTTTTCCTTCAGTGGAAAGTCTGCAGGGTCCGCATGTGTTTTCAATCATCATAACAGAGGGGGGGAAAGTGAAAGGCATAGGGTGGGGGGAATGTCAAAATATGATGCCATTGCATATTTAACCACCAAGTGGCGCTCTGAGACTGCTTGAAATACTAGAGCCCTTCAACAGGTAAAATTATGGGTCTGGAATAGTAATTAAAAGTAAACCATACATTTAAACTATTTGCATGTCTTGATTTTCTTTCAGAAAATGATTTTCTTTTAGAAAATCAAGTAGTTTTGTTTTAATGTAGTTAGCAGACTTAACTATCCAGTTTGGAAACATGCTCATCCAAGAATGAGATCATCGCGCGCTCTCTCTCTCTCTTTTTTTTTTTTTTTGGTTTGGGGAAAACTTTTTTAATGGATGTCGCCCATATCCTGATTTTTTTTCCCCCTTTTTTTATTCTAAGTTGCTTGTTTTCCCCCCAAATGGCCAATTCTGTCACTAGTCAGTTACTTAAATCTGAACTTTTCCCTTAAAGTTTTAAGTTCTACATTTTATATCAGTTCATTTTTTCATTTCAAATAAGTACTGAGCACGTTATGGACTATTTGCTCTCGCAGTGTCTGCTTTTCTCTTTTAGCAGCTGTTGAGGATAACAAATTGTGGCGTGGAGGAGAGTCTCCAAACCTGTGCCAACTTGTCTCCAAAGGCTCGCGCATGCAGAGCGTGAAAAGGCCCAGTGGATCTAATGCACATCCAGACTGAACAAACGTTCTTCTCCCATTCCAAGGGAAAACATAGTCTATGCTTAAGGCTGTAGGAAGACGGCTAACTTGTTCAGTCCTAAGAGAATAATTTCTCTCTGCAGCATCACACAATAGCCTCACTGCTTCACATTTGCACCCACTAACCTCCAGCAAAAGCTTGAAAAGTTGTAGAAAATTATACTTACGATCATCCTCGCCTTGTCCTCTTGCCAAAAGCACCGTTGCGCTGAGCAACAGCGCCAACCGAATATCCACAAAGCTGAACATGTCTAAATATTAGACATGTAGACTCTTTGAGGCGAGGGAAGTTCTTTTTTTCCTTTAGACTCCAATCATACACGGTAGGGTCCGGTCTTCTGTGACTCCAATCCAGACCCCAGCAGAAACTCCCTACTGCCTAAACCAACTCTAGGTCCTGGCTTTTATACCCCAAACTTTCTGGGAGGCGCCGGGAGCAGCAGATAACTCAAGCATGTTCACGTTTAATAGAATAGCGTCCCTCCTTCACCGGACAGGGGGGCTGTCTTTACAACGTTTGCAGAGCGAACATCTAAAGAAACCTGATCTCTTAATAAAAAGGTGAGGGTTTGCTCTCAAAACTTCTTTTTGGTGAAGCTAGGTTGTGTGCCAAGGTGACCACCTGTATTGTGGGCATATCTCCGGACTTTTGTTTCAATCTTGAATTCTGGAAAGACCTCTCGATCCAAAAGACTTGCTTTCTTCAAATGAGGATTTGGAGATGAGGACGACGCGGTGCTATCTGAACTAAACTTGTTTCGTTTTTTTAAACTTTGTAAACCGACGGAATTCTGTTTTTTTTTTTTTTTAAAGATTCCATAACAAATTTAGAAAGTCATTAGTGGATTTTTGCAGCCAAGTACTGAACATTTATTCTATCTATCTATCTATCTATCTATCTATCTATCTATCTATCTTGTATTACAAAACGTTAAAAGTTATGTATGTATTGTTTGGACAAATTAGGTTTATAATTATTATTCGCACTTATTGAAATTATTAGCCAAATATTTCGTAGGTTCTGTATTTGTTCTATAAAAAAATAGCTGGTGTTTGGTGAATATTTGAAACGTATAGGCCTTTGTTCAGGATGGGCAGACATTCTTGTTAATAAAAGCATAGCAAGAACAATCTTTTATCTTGCCACAATTATTTCTGTCATTTATAGGCCTACTGGATTGCATAGTTTTTCAATCTCATGAGTTTCAACTTATCGATCGAACCATAACTGCAGGCTGTCACCTTGGCATCATTTTGATTTGACTTAAAACTTAAAGGCTGCAATTAAACTTCATTTTAGTGGGCTTATTTTTGTTACAGTGAAAGAAGCCACAGTGTAATATTAATAGAACAGAGAAAAAAAACACAAATATGGCCTCAGACTATAATAACGGAAAACTCTCTTAAAGGTGCATGTCCTTAATACGCGGCACGCACGAGCCATAAAAAGTGATTTGGCTCTGTGAGCGGCTGCATCTCTCTTCCGCAGACACGTCGCACCTCTGGAGCTGGCCAATCAGAGCTTACGCTCTCCCCCTCTCTCTTCATCTTCATAGCAGCGTCTCATCCAAGAGCTGCGTCTGCCTCCTTATTCCGTTCAGAATAGTGCAGATGAAAGGAGTCTAGAGAGAAAGGGAGGGAGAGAGAGAGAGAAAACGCCACCTCATCGCTTTCAGGTGCACGTAGGGTCAGTAGCGACGAAAGCACTTGTGCTCCATTCACACACTATGGAGGGTCCAAGCAATTTGACTTAAGGCATAATGGCCATTTAAACTAATAGCCCTCGGAGAAACTTTGATTCTGACAAGTGCATAGTCAAGAGGAACTTGTTTTTATTTAATATTATGTGCATAAATGTATAAGTGTTTAAATGTTTATGTACATAAACATTTACCATTTAACATTTCAAACATTACATTTTAAACATTACATTTAACATTTATAACATTTAAAATAAATAAAGGTTGAGTACATAAATGTCTGCATTTAAATACAATAATGCATTTTGCCTTTTCAATTCTACACTATAAAAAATCTAAAATCTAATACTTAATTACATTATTAATTTAGCCAATATTTTTGATTAAAGCAATTCATAAATAATTAAAAGCCAACATGAAACTGTATTAGCAGCACCATGATTACTAAGTACAAAATCTAAATTATATCTGTGGGAAACAGTGAAAAGATGAAAGAGTTTTTAATTAATTTTTATTTGATGTTTTTTTTATTTTCTGTGGTGAAATGCACCATTGGCAACACCCACTGTGACCTCTCTACAAATCCACAAAAATGACATTTTTTGCTTCTAATTTGTTCCCCCATCCAACAATTTTCACAAAAAAATAGTAACCAGACATATTTCACATGAAAGGCATAGAAATGAAACAAGAATGTTGCCAAAGGCTTGCCAATTTCTACTGAGCAAAACAGTAAAAATGCATTCATCTGCTTATAAATATCCAAAGTCGCAGAAACAGACGTATAATTTGCAGTCATATAGCCAAACTTCAGTGACAGACAATTTCTGAAGACTGAAGGTTGTGTACATTTTTAACATTCTTTGATGCTCACTGCCATTCATAACATAAATTGTATTAATAGTGTCAGTCAGCAGCTTGAGTGACACCGTGACAAAAAAAGTGCAATTAAGTAGTATATTCATCCCCTTGGGGAAACTTGGTTTCAGTGACTTGTTTCCATATGTGGTTTCTCACAAAAGACAAATACAACTTAGTTGTTGTTAAAATAATGCAGTGTCAGACAGTGTTATGCTAAAGATATCTAAAATTCAATACTGTATATAACATATTTTGCCAGTTGTTGTCAAGAAATGTGCAGCAAAATGTCTTCACATGTCCCTATCATTTGTCTAAATAACTATAAATAAAAAAATACCCAGCAGTGGCCAAAGTAGACTTGAAAATTTATGAAAATGGATGCAACCACAAGAAGCCAAGTATTAGTGTTTAGCCTGAGAGAGCAAAGCCTTCTGGGAGCTCTCACATTGTCCAAAGCCAGCATGAGCTGCAAGCAGAGAAAGAGCCAAGCACAACACAGCACAGACAGCTTCTAAAGATGTGACCTGGAAAAGGCAGCAGGATAGAGGGAAGAAGAAGAAGAACTTTTCATTGGGCCGAAAAATCGATCTTAAATGAGATCTAGTTGGTTTCCTATCAGAGTGAGTGGTTTGTATGGGACAAGGTGCTACTCTTCAGTAAACCAAGACCATTAAAAAGTCATTTTTCTTCATGCAAGATGAAGGCATACATTTAAAAGTTCACTCCAGAAGTGTTTTTTTTTGTTCCTCACAATTAAATGTGTTTTACACCACACTGACATTTATTGTATGGACAAAAACTTCTTCAAAATATCTTTATTTATGTTCCACAGAAGAAGGAAGGTCATACAGGTTTGGAAATTACATAAGGGTGACCCAATGATGACAGCAAATTTCATTATTGAGTGAACTGTGCTCTTAAAGGGACAGTTCATGCAAAAAATTAAAATTCTGTTATTATTTACTTACTCTCAAGTTGATCCAAACCTGTATTTTTTATTTTTATTTTTATTTTTTTTCAGCTGTGAAACACAAATGAAGATATGCTGGTAACCAACAGCTGACAGTAGCAATTTAACTTCAATATTATGGCAAAAGTAGCATGGAAGTCAATAACTACCATCGACTGTTTGGTTGCCAACATGCTTCAAAATATCTTCAATTGTGTTCAACAGAAGAAAGAAACTTTTACAGGTTTAGAACAACTTGAGGGTGAGCAAATGACAGGATTTTCATTTTTGGGTGAAATGTCCCTTTAACAAAGCCTGAATCTGTTGCATCATGATATCTAGGCATTGTTTTCAAGCTTTTGAACATCTACAAACACATATTACTCTTTGATTATCAAGCAGATTCAAGCTAAACACTAGCATTTCATGGGCTACATTCATACTCGAGGACAAGGGACACTCTGGCGCTGCAGCATTGAGGAGCTTTCCAACCGTCTTGTCATTATGGCAACCGGCTCAGTCTTGCACGGTCGGAGACTCTGTGCTTTGATAGGTGGGTGTCTGTCCTGAGCAAACAGGTGTTGTGACCCACCCCACACTTTCATGGTGCAGAAGGCCTGCTCTCCAAAAATACCAGCCTCACTCTGCTCCTGCTTCCACAGCTGTTCTTCTTTAGGAAAGTGCTTATCCTGTTTATGGTTCGCAGTCGTGCACACACATGCACACGCACACACATGCTCGATATGATGAAGGATCTGTGAACTTGGAAATACGGGAAGCATGTGCTAAAGCAATGGGTGACTGTAAAGCGCTGATAAATCACGCCCGATCATCAGGAGGTTGGATTTGTTTTATTTTACATTAAAACGCAGTCAAGGTTCTCCAAAGTCACTCTGTGTAGTTTGGATGCTTTTCATTTCAGCCCGATTCTTCAAAGCTCAGCTTTTTTTGTTGGAAGTTTTGTTTGGAGTTCCTCTAGTTCGAGCAGAGTTTGATTTAATGGCATGTGGAAACCACATATTACAACATAGATTAAACTGCTTCTAGTAAATAACTACAAGCACGAGTCTAAATCGATCCGTTTCATGGAATGTTATGGAAGTAGCTCTAAAAAGCTCAATTAAAGGACGCATGCTTGCTTTCTTCAACAACATGTGCGTTGGCTACCATGAGGACAACAATGTAGTTTTTTTTTTTAGGAGCGGTGACTTTCCAAAAATACATTTAACCGCAGTGTTTTTGCCAAAGTCAGTTTATACATTATGATATCCTTCTCAATATAGTGCCCTTTTATGTTATACACCAGTGGGGTCAAACGTAGGCATACTTGTTGGATTGCTGCATTTTATTGACTACATTTTATAACAAATAAGGCTTGCACAAAATAAACTGCGCTATAAAGCTAGGATAAACCAACAAATTACATCTGTCAGATGCAGAAGTAGTCAAAGCTGTAATTGTGTCTAATATAGCACCATATATGTGGAGATTTGAGCCCGGTCTCATCAAAATGCGTATAAATGCTACGCCAAATAAAAACGAAAACTCGTGGTACTGAGACGCAAAAATGGACTTATATGATACGCACGTGTTTGGCGTGCATATAATACGCAGTTTTTGCGTGCATATGATACGAAATTTGTTGGCGTGCATATGATACGCAGTTTTCGCGTACATATGATACGCAACTACCCCACAACCCTAATCCTACCCATCGCGTAGCATATACACGCCAAAGTCCATTTTTGCGTATTAATACCACGAGTTTTCGTTTTTATTTGGCGTACTATTTATACGCACTTCCATGAGATCAGGTTGAGAGATTTATATAGCATATTACTGATTACAAATTATATGATGAAAATTGTAGTTAGTAGCATAATCTAGGTTACTCATTTTAGGTAATGTAATCTGACTACTTTTTAGATTCCTTTTAGATTACATTTTTTATCTAACTTGTTTTAAACTCACCAATAAATGCACCAAATTGATTTAAAAAGGTAAAGAGAAACACAATATATTCTATTTTTTGACATCAACATCATAAAATGCATTAAACATTACATTTCACCAGGGTTTCCCAAACTGGGTTTAATGTAAGAACTAAAAAAACCCCAATAAAATAAAAATAATTTAAACACACAAAAACAAAAATAGAAATATTTTATTTGTTTACCTGCATGTCATTGTGACCATTAACTGACATCAGAGAACTGAAAACATGCACTTGTTGTTAAATTACTGAAATATTACCTTTCACAGAGATATTATGTGAATTGTATGAACATGTAATCCATAAAATAGTTACTGTAATCTGATTATGAGTTTTTTTTTATTGTAATACATTCTAATTACGAGTACTTAATTTTTGGAATCTGATTAAGTAATCCAGATGATATATAATCGGTTACTATAAATACACAAAAAAACTGGTTCTTATACAGTATCTTTAGATTAGACAATACATCTGCAATTATGAAGGGGATTGTTACTATATTCTGGGGATACTGTAGATTTTACACATTACCAACTGTGTCTTGGCAGGAACGGCTGTATCCGTATCTACTGGATTTTTGGAGGAATTGATTGAAATGTAGGTTCAATCCAGACACCATGGAAAAAAATCTCCTGGCTCAGGAATGCTGGTCCACTAGAGACTGGAGTATGAATTCTACTAAAATGGAAATACAGATGAGAATCTTTGGAATGGAAGAGGAAAAATATTTTCATTTGATCCTTATGTGAAGTTGGTGACGCTTTACAATAAGGTTAATTTCGAACTTGTACATTAGGAATCTTATGATAAATTATGAAATCATTTTTCTAAACATATTGTTTATAACACATTAACTGATTATAATGATGATACATAATACCTAATGCATGAAATAATGAATTGAACCTTATTGTATACTACAATATGTCTGGTGTCAGTAAGATTTTTTTTTAAAGAAATACATTTCTATTCAGTAAGGATGTATTAAAATGATCAAGGGTAACAGTAAACACATTCAAAATAATGCTATATTCTATATATCAAAATATCCAGAAAAAAATATTTCAGTTTCCACAAAAATATTAAGCAACTGTTTTCAACATTGATAATAAGAAGAAATATTTATTGAGCAGGAAATCAGCATATAAGAATGATTTCTGAAGTAACACCTGTTCACTGAAAATATATTAAAATAGAAAAATGTTATTTTTAAACTGCAATAATATTTAATATTGCTGTTTTATTGTATTTTTAATCAAATAAATGCAGTCTTGATGAGCATAATAGACTTCTATTCAAACATTAATTTATATATATATATATATATATACACACACACACACACACACACACACACACACACACACACAAGTATTACAATCCAGTTAAACAATCCAATTAATGATGTCTTGGATATAATTGTGTGGATACTATAAACAACTCTCCATGTTTCATTGTTATCTATTCTTAACATAGATTGAGACAAACAAATGAAGAAACATGACAGCAGTCATATCACTTCCATGTCATGCCTTCTCATGTTGAATTCTTTAGCGTTTGTGGTGGATGTCTTCAGCGTTCACTGAGTTTACAGAGCTGCAGTGGCAGAACGGCACAGCACTGAAATAGAAACTGGCATTTTCAGAAGCTCCTCGTCTGACCCTGCTCTTTGTAATCTATAGTTCTGTGGTCAGAGTCTCAGTAGAGGTCAGCTAGTGATTATGGGTGGAGTCCCACTGGATTGAGAAATGAGGTTAGATCTGAGTAGAGACATGCTGTTTCTTTCTTTCTTTCTTTCTTTCTTTCTTTCTTTCTTTCTTCTTTTTCTGTCTCTCACTATACAATGAGAATACAGTAATAGCTGACTGAGTTTTCAGATGGTCTGCTGACTGATGAACGGAGGAGTGGAAGATTGTGAAGTAGTACTCATTCTGAAAACAGACACAAAAAAACTCTAATGTGGTCAAACGGTGGTCTAAATCTAGGTTAGGAAGAAAATATGTCTCCACTGAGAACGTGTGTATGAATGAAGGTAATTGACATAAGAAAAAAATCAACAGATTTAAGTTGTTTAGTACATTATAGAGAAAAACTGGAGTATATTTTATGAAGGCAATGGCTTCCTGACATATAAATGTGTGTATTGCAGAGAGTTTGTGAACTACTATACAATATAGTCTTTACTGAATTGTATGTGTGTTTTTATAGTATACACTATACTGGTCAAAAGTATGTAAAAGTTGGAATCATGTAAAAGTTGAAAGACATCTCTTATGCTCGCCGAGGCTGCATTTATTTGCTCAAAAAACAGTAAAACACTAATTATATGAAATATGTTGATTTTATATGAATAATATGAATGGGTTTTCTATTTAAAAAAGTTGAGCCAACTTAAAATTTTAAGGCAGCCAGCTTCAGCAGATTTTTGAGTTCTCTCAACTAATTTTTGTAGGAGATTCTCAACTTTTTGTTGTATAAACTTAAAACAAGAAGTTGAAAAAACTCAAAAATCTGCTGAAGCTGGTTACCTTAAAATTTTAAGTTGGCTCAACTTTTTTTTTTACAGTGTATATTTCAAAATGTTTTTTTTTTCTGCCATGTCAAAGCTGAATTGTCACTATCATTACTCCAGTCTTCAGTGTCACATGATCCTTCAAAAATCATTATAATATGCTGATTTGTGGCTCAGTTATTGATAATGGTCCTTATTATATTATTAAACAGTTTTGCATTAAAAACATTAATTACTCCAGACTTTTGACAGATAGTGTTTTATAGTCAATGACTTCCTGACATATGAATCTGTTTATATCAGTGTTTTAACTGCTATACTATAATGCAAAATCTATGTATTTGTGCATATTAAATCATCTTTGACTCTTTCTCACTCCACTCAACACAACTTTATCAAGACAGTTATTTACTTGCAACAACAAAACAGCTCATACTTGTCTAAAATTCTTTTTGTTTTATGTTTTTTTATGCTCCTTTGTTTTAAATGTACTTGTGTGATAACAGTCAGTATGTTACTTAGTCTTTGCATGTCTGGAAACTGGAATCACTATAGACAACTGATTAAGCTGCATGCAATGTGTTTTTGAACGTATTTTTCCCACCATTCATATGTAAAACCTTCATATGTGTTTGTAGAAATTACAGAACCGTTTCGCTAAATGGTCTATTAAAGTGTGTAAAAACACTATGAGCCCTATGGAGTGTTGTGGAAGCTTTATGAATTCTCTGTGAACAGCTGCTTTTTCATCACCCTTCATAACAGGGTCCTAATGAGTACACTGTAGCTGTCTGCTCTGACTGCCTGAACCAAAAGGTGCCTCTCTTTGAAGACCTCGCTTTTATGAACGGAAGCCACCCGTTTGAAGAGCTGTTAAAGGACACGTTTGCTGGGAGCATGGATGCAAACACACACACACACACACACACACAACACATCGTTTACACACATCTGCAGGACAGGAACCAGCACACCAGGTAATGAAGCATTAGAGCTCAGCTTTAATGAAACACTCCACACCTGAGGCAAATCTGCTCATCTTTCACATTTCTCCACTTCTCTCCACCTACAGACAAGCCTGAGTTTCTGTCGTCCAGAAGATTTGTGGCAGTACAGCAGGAGAAAGTGAAATTTAATGACTTTGTTTCCTGATAAAGTCGTTTATCATTGGGACTTTGGTATATCAGTGCTTTCCTGTTCATGTGGCTTGGAGTTGTGTGGTTATATAAACATACAGATCGACTTGTAATATGATACACTTTTACAAAAATGTACCTAGCTTTAATATATTATATTACTACTACAGTGTCATTAATATATTATATTATACACTGCCTGGCCAAAAAAATTGCCATCTGGATTTAAATAAGCAGATTTTAGAACTGAATCACTATTGCAGTGATTAATATGTTTCTGGTTTTGCCTTTTACTTCTCAAGTAACTATATCTGAAGAGACGTACACATGTCTATATTCCAGGAAGATAATGTCAAGATTCATCCGGCTCAATTTGTAAAAGACTTGCCACTACAGAATCCTATTGAACGTCTTTTTGCTGTGGAGTAGACTTTACACTGCCTGTCCAAAAAAGCTGCACACTCTAATATTTCATCGGCCTGCCTTTAGCTTTGATAACATTGTGCTTTCGTTGTGACATTGTTTAAAAAAAAAGTTATGCAACGTCACAACATTTATTTCCATCAAGAGTTGCATACATTTTTGGCAGAGGTCTTCAAACTGTCAAACGATTAACCGCGATTAATTGCATCTAAAATTAAAGTCTTTGTTTACATAATATATGTGTGTGCACTGTTTATATTTATTATGTATATATAAATACACACTCATACAGTATACATTTTGAAAATATTTACATGTATATATTTATATTATATATAAATATATTTAATATACAAATAAAACATATTTTTCTTGAATATATACATGCATATGTGTAAAGCAATACTAAACTATCTTTGAAGCATGAGACTATATATTTAAAATATTTTCATAAATAGCATCTTTTTACAAATACCAGGGATAAGTCATGGTTATCATGTGATAAATATGGTCAAAGTTTAAGAAAGTATATATATGTAAATATAAACACATTATTTCTCTCTCTCTCTCTCTCTCTCTCTTTGTGTGTATACATATATATATAAACTTCTACCATATTAATCTTTTGATAACCACGATTTAACTATGATTTCATTGCAGTCTCACATGTTCGCTAAGGCTGCATTTATTTGAGCAGAAATACAATGAAAACATAATACTGTGCAATATTTTGTTCATATTAAAATAACTGTTTTTTTTGTAATATATTTTAAAATGTAATTTCTTCCTGTGATGCAAAGCTGAATTTTCAGCATCATTACTCCAGTCTTCAGTGTCACATGATCCTTCAGAAATCATTCTGATATGATGATTTGATGCTCAAGAAAAAAACATCACAGAATCTGTAAGTAAATAATAATAAAAATAATTAACAAACAAACACACACACACACACACACACACACACACACACACGCACACCAAGGTCTGTTAATGAGGTGAAAGAAGCAGCAGACACAATGGCTAAGACAATAAGACCTGTCACACAGCTGACGTCACTGACTTGTATATAAATCTGAATGATTAGATGGCCAGATGGGTTCATTTCATATTTCTTCATTGGAAAGATGGACACATTTCAGAGGTTAGATACACTACTATGCTCCTCTCTACTTGTAGCAGCTTGTAGACAGATGTTTCATTTGGCTGTGCTTGCCCAAGGCACTGCACGAGGAAAGAAAAAAGTTTAAAGCAGGTACCATACAGCTGCTTTGTTATGCAGGGGCCTTGCAGTCTGAGGGGCCATTTAAGCATCAGGAGAAGTTCATACAGTACATGTCCTACAACAGTGTGTAAAAATGTACCTTTCCTTCCTCTAAATATAAACCGCAGCCAGGCCTTTGAGACCTAAAATTAACGCCCCCATATTAAACCACAGACATTGCAATTTCTCTGCTCTATAATAAGGGAGTAACAAAATGCAAACTGCTTGAGTCTACATGTTCTGCTCAAGATTTTCTCTATCTATCTATCTATCTATCTATCTATCTATCTATCTATCTATCTATCTATCTATCTAGTACTTCTAATTAGATTACGTAAATTACATTTTAAAATACTCATAATAAGACTACAGTCACTTTTTTATTGATTACATGATATACACACAATAACAATAAATTATTCATAATTTATTGATTCTCCCCTATTCCTCTTTTTCATCTTTTAAATGTTCCTTTCTTAAATAACTTCTCACTTATATACACTCAGAAAGTTTTCCAGTTTTGTGTACATTCACACTTTGGAAGATTTTGGAACCTTTTTCACCTAATATATTTTCCTGAACTACCCCTGAAATTTTAAAATAAATATTGTAATAATTATTTCATTTGCATGTTCACAGTTATCTGATGTTGGTTAATGGTAACATGACATGCAGGTAAACAAATAAAATATCTATTTTCAGTAAGTGTTTTATTTTTATTGATGTTGTTAAAATGATTTATTTTAATTTGACATTTTTTATGATTTAATTAATTATTAGCTTTTTTTTTAATTAAACTCACAAAGCCCATGCAGTTCCTTTATGAACCTCAGTTTGGGAAACCTTGACATAATATAATGTTTAATGCACTTCGTGTTGTTAATAACAACGAATGGAATATATTTTCTTTCTCTTTGTATTTTTATATCAATATGGTACAAGATTATCCTATTTAAATCAATATAAATAGGTTAGGTCAAAAGTAATCTAAAAGTAATCAAAAGTAATTTGATTATATTAACTAAAATGAGTAATGTAATGGATTATGTTATTAACTACAATTTTTGTCATGTAATTTGGAATCAGTAACGGACTACAATTAGTAAGTAATCTACCCAGCCATGTCTATCTATCTATCCATCCATCCAGCCATTCAATTTTACTTCCTCATATTCAAATTTCATTTGCAATTCTGCACACTGATTTGTTTGCTACCTCAATTCATATCCAATTCATGTCCTGGAATTGAACTGCAATTTAAGAGGCAATCTCAATTCAGTTCAAAATGTCACAGAACCTTAAAAAAAAAAAATCACAGCAAACCTTGCAGTTTTTTTAAAAAACAAGCCAATTGACAGATAACACAACGCATGTGTCTACATATGCACCATGTCCATGCTGTGTGTTTCAGTTAGTGTGTGTTTATTGGCCATGAGAAGTGCGTGTTGGCGTGTTTGCGTGTGCACTTTGCACATGTGTGCCAAACAGTAGCTTCTGGGTGTGAGGCACACTTCACAAGCTCCTGTTAGAAGTTAAAGAGCAGCGAGAATGTGTTAGTTGGCGCCTGTGCTTACTAAGACAATTCTGGAGCTCAGCAGGTGAGCAGTTGCACACTTACACGGGCTTTTACGGCATCAGCTCCCACTCCAGAACCACAATGCAATTAACAGCTTCTATTAAACAAAAACTAAGCATGCACAAATTCACAATGCCTGATCAAAGAGGCCACAAAGCTTGTACTGAGCTCTAAAACAGCTTGCATTTACTCAGTCCAAAAGTGCTGAACTTGTTCTATCCATATATCCATCCACCCATCCATCCATCCATCATATTGTACTGCTACGCTGAAAAGTTGACTGTAGCACCTACAAACTTTTAGTAGGCTTAAGCTCAGAACTCAATGCAAGCCAAGCCAATTTTTGAAGCATGTGACTAAATATACTATATCAAAAATATATACTATAAATATGTAATATTTTCATAAATAGCATCTTTTTACAAGTACCAGGATTAAGTCATGGTTATCATGTGAGAAACACGTTCAAAGTTTAAGAAATATATCTAAAAAAGTTTAAAATATATAACAACTATGGCATTCATTTGACCAAAAACACAGTGAAAACCTTAATACTGTGCAATATATATATACATATATATATATATATATATATATATTAGTGCTGTCAAATGATTAATCGCGATTAAACGCGTCCAAAATAAAAGTTTTTGTTTACATACATGTATGTGTTCTGTGTATATTTATTATGTATAAATAAATACACACACATATAGTATATATTTTGAAAATATTTAGATGTATATACACTTATATATTTATATTATTATATTTTATATTATATATAAATATATTTAATTTATAAACATAACATATTTTTCTTAAATATCTACATGCATGTGTTTGTATTTATATATACATAATAAATATACACAGTACACACTCATATATTATGTAAACAAAAACTTTTATTTTGGACGCGATTAATCGCGATTAATTGTTTGACAGGACTAATATATATATATATATATATATATATGTATATATATATATAATAACTGTTTTCTATTGTAATATATTTTAAAATGTAATTTCTTCCTCTGATGCAAAGCTGAATTTCCAAATTTCTTATTTTTATCTATCTATCTATCTATCTATCTATCTATCTAAATAGTTTTCATAAAAATATTAAGCAGCATAACTGTTTTCAAAATTGTAATAATAAGAAATGTTTCTTGAGCAGTAAATCAGTATATTAGAGTGACTTCTGAAGGATCATGTGACACTGAAGACGGGAGTAATGATGCTGAAAATTCAGCTTTGACACCACAGGAATAAATTACATTTTACTTCATTCAAAACCAAAAAATAAAACAAATTTAAATAAATTTCAAATCCCAAACTTTTGAATGGTAGTTAGCATTCATTAACGTTTGTCACTGGGGGGTGACAAACATATTGATCAAGCACTAATCTGAATATTGTGGAGGAGGAGGTGTGATGTAAATACTGTAGTATTGTATTGTAGATGAATATAGTAATCAGTCTGTACCACAACATATATCAAAGCACCATAGCATTACCATCTGTACCTTGGCACTGCCACTTTATTTATTTATTTATTTTTGTAAGGAGTGTGAGGTGGATGCACACCTGCAGAAAGGAAATGATGAGGATTCAGTGCCCTCTTCCTCCACACAGACGGCGTGTTTTACTTCACCCCCTGTCTGGCCGCCGGGCGCTACCATGGCATCACTTCAGCTTTGATAATCTCCTCACGTTCCAGACTAATGACAGGGTGAAGGAGCTAGGGTGGTGGTGAAAGGGGGATCTCGCTCCTGAGTGCCGGCCCAGGTCTGGAGACGACTGTAAACGTCTGTCATTAGAGCAGAGGTAAAAATCAGCCCACACAATTACAGGTGCCCACTGTACACACAGACTGAGAGAAGTGCAGGGCTCTGGGGAACAGGTGGTTGGAGTTCAGTATTTGCAAACCTCAGCTGATCTGACGTTTTATGGTTACAGAATTTGAATCTAATCGAATAGCAATCATGTATTTAGTATAAATTAATAAATTACACTAGTCGACATTTGAAGTGGATCAAATGCATTCTCGTCTTAGGACAACTTTGATCAACTTTTTTGATCCACTTCAAATGTTGACTACTGTATTACAAAAAGATGGGGCAGCCAATACTAATGGGTCATTTCTTGTTATGAAGACTTTGATATCAAGCTCAGACATTACATGCACAACTGCAAAACAAAATGATCAGAATGGAATCTGTGAGGATGAAGGGCTGAAGTTAGCCATTTCTCAGAATTATTCTGCTGGTACTCACTTGTGTGTGTGCTACTGTTTTCCCTCCGTAAATGATGTCACTTCCTGGTGGATGATGTCATTAGGGATCTGTCTTCGACTAGTCGATTACTTAAAAATATAAATAAAAAACATTATAATATTATAATACCAAGAAAACATGTATTGTTCTGAACATTTCCATTAGAAACGAAAGAAAATACCTGGAATATTTCAAAGTAAATTGCAATAAATTTTAGATCTTAGTTGTATAATTGCAATATATTTTAATATTATAATATCACCAAGAAAACATGTTTAGTTTTCATTTGCAAAAATAAAATAAAATAAAAATAAAATATAAAAAATAAAATAAAATAACTGTAATATTTCTGAATAAATTGCAGGATAAATTTTAGTTCATTGTACCTGGGGCACAATTAGCAACATGGTAAATAAATGATTTAAAATTCTCCCCATGTTCACTTTGTGTCATTTTTATTTTAAAAAAGCTAATTTATAACAATGCCACAATTAAGTGAACATGGGGAGAATTTTAAATCATATGATTTGCATCTTAAACCCTGAAAGTTTAATATTTTATCCAATATATTAAGACATATATTGCATTATGGGGGCATGAAAATAATACATAGCAATGACCCACTAATACTTTTCAATGCTTGCACCACATATTTTTGTTTCCACATGGACTCGGATCAATAAAAGTACAAGTACTTTTGAGTTTTTATTGACCTTTTAATGTTATTTGCACTGTTTTATAGCTAAGGGAAGGATATACAGTAGTTGAGGAAACTGGGAGTCTGTCCACCCTCTGCAGTCCAGTGTTTGGGATAAATTTGACCTGTCCTCCATGATTATTTGTGTTGGTTCGAGAACAGCGCTGTGGTTCGAGGAGGAGACAAGGCCACGTCTCCATGGGCATCTGCTGACAGAGGTCTTATAGGGATTGGAAGAAGGATTTCAAGAAGCTGCTGAGGTGAGCTTCGCCTCCAGGTTCGATTCCTGCTGTTTCCATTTAGCCGAGACCAGCCGTTCTCAATGCCGTCCACCTGATATCACTTAGTTTAGTCCTACCTGCCCTCCCTGACAAATGCTCCGGATGCTTGTTATGCCAGCTCTCAACACAAACACAGACAGCTCTAATGATTGGGCACGCTGGAGGCTGCAAAGCATTATGGAGCCGAGTGTGTGTGTGTTTGTGTGTGTAAGCAAGAGCCGCCCAAGCCGGCAAAGCTGAAAGAAACAAGGCGGGGGGCGTCTTCTGTGGAGCTCACCGTTCACTGAGAAGAGCAGCTGCAATTCAGACATTACCAGAGATATTCAAACCATTTCAGTCGGTAAAATCTGTGTGGTCCTTTGAGAATATCAAAATCAATGTGGCATGAGCTTTTGATTAACGTACATTATTGCTCAACCATGGCTGCTCACAGCTCAAACCAGACTAGTACGAGGTTAGGAGGGTTAAAGGACAACCTACAGAGAGAGAGAAAGAGAGAGAGAGACGAGAGAAATAGACGTGTAATTTACCAAAACAGCTTGAAAGAGTGGAAGCAGGATTCTGTTTTACTTTGGTATAATTTCATCTCCTTTGCCTTGGACTGATTATGTGTTTTAGGTTTAGGCGAGGCTTCTTGTCTTTGGCTTTTGATTTTTTCTTCTCTCTTCCCTTATTTTCTTTCTGTCTCCCTCTGTCCTGTTAGGAAATGTATAAAATATTACAAGATTGCT
Source organism: Tor tambroides (assembly GCA_021397915.2). Classification (NCBI taxonomy): domain Eukaryota; kingdom Metazoa; phylum Chordata; class Actinopteri; order Cypriniformes; family Cyprinidae; genus Tor; species Tor tambroides. The sequence continues at coordinate 41,721 of JAFVLL020005880.1, read as the reverse complement.
AAATTAATTCCACCAGTTTAGGTTCAGTGGCCAAACTTGAACTTGAACAACTGCTCTTATGATCATCTGCAAGGAGCAAAAAGTCCTTTAAGAGTAAGTCTGTTACTGTTAGCTTAAAGGAATAGTCCACAACCAAAATTTTGCTCTCAAAATGGGCTTACTCTCAGGCCATCCAAGATGTAGATGAGTTCAAACAGATTTGGAGAAACTGGATGCTCTGCAGTGAATGGGTGCCGTCAGAATGAGAGTCCAAACAGCTGATAAAAACATCACAATAATCCACAAGTAATCCGCTCCAGTGAAAAGCTGTGAGTTTGTTAGAAGCAACTAACAATATTTTAACTTCAAAGAAATGCAAGTCCTCTATTCATAATATTGCTTTCTCCTGTGAAAGCGTCATCTCGTCTGAATCAGGAGAGAAATATGCACAGATCAAGCATTGTTTATACACAAAATCAGTCCAAAACCTTTTTAAACAAATACATTGGTTGATTTTGATGTGAAAAAACACTATTCACTGGAGGAAGCTTCATTATTGATTATTTACTGGTATTTTGGCCAGAAGCAAGACTTTCAAGTTAAAATGCCTGGATGATGATGGATTTGTTCTTACAAACCCACAGCTTTTTACTTCACTTTTATGTCAATTGATGGACTGGAGCTGTGTGGATCAGTTGTGGACTATTGTGATGTTTTTATCAGCTGTTTGGACTCTCATTCTGACGGCACCCATTCACTGCAGAGGATTCACTGGTGAGCAACTGGTGTAATGCTAAATTTATCCAAATCTGTACTGATAAAGAAACAAACTCATCTACATCTTAGCTGGCCTGAGGGTGAGTACTTTTTAAGCTAATTTTAATATTTGAGGGAGCTACATATTCCTTTAACTGTTCCTTAACATTTAACATTTTTTTTGAGCACTGGATGACTTTGCAAAGCTTTAATATTCACTTACAATCCATAAAAACTGTGCCCTTTTGCACACTGCTTGCTTACGCTCAATGACTACGCTAAAGACTGTCACTGGAAGTACCTTGCTATTGGGATCTTCACAGTTGTAGTCCACTCATTCACTGGGATGTGAGACTGTCAACAACAGTTAATGTGACTCAAAATGCCAAAAAAATGCACTACATAAAATCACACAGCTTTGTTTTAAATGAAAGGTCCTTATCTTACCAAGTTTAAAGTAGAAATATACATAAGGTTGAAATTATAAACAAATAAACAATCGACTACTTTATTTGAGGACCACAAGGCTAACGGGTGAGAAAGAGAGTTAGAAAAGGAAAGAGACAGAAAGAATGATAGAGTTTATGGAAAGTATGGCAGCACTCTGTGTTTATATTGCCAGAAATGACAGCACAGAAGGAGGACACGAGGCAGCAAAACCCAAAATCACCTTAAGTAAATGGTGATGAGGAGAAGAGACAAGGATTTCAGGAATGTAGGAGAGAGAAAGAGAGAGAGAAATAGGAAAAAAGTCTTTTAACCCTTCAAGCCATATTAAAGCCTCTACGCTGCTACTGTGTTTATCAGTGATTAAGATTAGATTACCTTTATCCCTACAGCCTGCAAAGGTCAAACTAGTAACCCTATCACTCACAAACTTCCATGATACTTAGATGTCAGTCATTAGAGATAAATTTACATTTAAAATGCTTATAGATACCAATGATAGTTTACAGCTCTCTCCATTTAACACATTTCGACATTTAAATCCATGTTTCTTCACAACAATTGCAGAAAAAAAAAAAAAAATAATATATATATATATATATATATATATATATAAAACCCTCTGCAGACTCCCTATATGGGCCTATTTATCACTCAGCAAGAATGTGAGTATTAAAAAAGTTCAGGAGTTTTTGGTTGGTATTTTTAAAAAACAGGAATATTCTTAAATATTATTACAATTTAAAATAATTGTTTTGTGGAAACCGTGAAACATTTTTTCCCCCCAGATTTTTTGATGAATAGAAAGTTCAATAGAACAGCATTTATTTTTGTGACAATGTAAAAAATTTTCATGTAAATTTACATGTAAAATTTGTGACCCCAAACTTTTTATGGTTTAGTATAATTATTAGAAGTTATGACAATGTGATACTATAGCCTCTCAAAAGCAATTAGATGTTAAGTATTCACGGCTTGAGAGAACTCCGAATATTCTTGAGTGGAAATTATACAGATCTGATATTTTTCTACAGAAAACCTGAGGACCCTGGCACTGGACACAGCCATTTCCTCTCTGCTGTAGGGGAAGACAGAGGAAGCAAGAAGGTCATGGAATATTTCAACAAAGTGAATGGAGAGCAGATAAAGGAGAAGAATACAAGAAGGTGTTGTTTCTTCTAATTGGTTGCACGTGTTCTCAGGAAGTCAAGTAGAAATCTAGTCTCACTCTGTTTCCACCTTAACTAACCAGAATTGCAAATTGCAATGTGCAAAATGTTACTAAAACCTGTTTTAAAAACTTGACACAACCCACATACAGGTCTTCGAAGACTAAATCTTTAACTGGAATATTGAAGCAATGTGAATTCAGTTATTTGTGCAATGATGAAGCAAATATTTATAATGTTTTCTCAGTAGTTTGGCAATCAAGCAAAAGCAGTTGTGTTTAAGTGGGTCAATTTGGGGAGAATCAAGTGAATCGGCATGACTTTGTAAAGCCTCAGGTCTTGGGACTTCTTTTATTCATTCTACAATCTTATGCTCCATTATAAACACACAACATTTTTAATTAATGATGCACAGCACAAAAACCGGCTGCTATTTTTGGCTCACAGGTTGCATTCACCTGGATCTCAGCTTCAAGAGCACAAGTGTGCAGAGCAAAACCATAGTGAACAAACAATAAAAATCTGTCATTATCTACTCACCTTCATGTCTTTCCAAACCTGTTTGACTTTCTTTCTACCACTTTGAGAAATATACTGGCCAAACGTGCCTTTATAATTACAGTCAACGAGGACAGGGGCTGCAAAAGTGACAGAAAAGCACCATAATGGTATAAAAGTTGTTCAAAATGTCTTGTGCACTATATTCTAAAAATTCTTAAACCAGCCCAAGATGGTTGTCTGGTCTTCTTTGGTCTCCCAGCCTGGTCAAGCTGATATGTTGGCTGGTTTTTGAGGGGTTTTAGATATCTTTTAACTGGTCAGGCTAGGAGACCAGGTGAAGATCAACTTAAACCAACAAGGACCAGCAAACTGTCTTAAACTGGTTTTCTAAGCAGGGAAGTCTCAGAATAATCAGTCACACAGTAAAGCAAAAAATTCATTTATAATTTGGCTTGTGGGAATTTATGAATGGATTGTAAGACCTTGCAAACTTGTTTATTGTTGTAACTGATGGTAAAATATGGTATTTGATCTCTACACTATGGATACATTAGGTATACAGTCACCAATTTAGGAGTCATAGCAATCAGCAGCCTCTCTAATTTAGATGAAAAAGGAAAAGGAATGAGGCTTGTTCTTCAACATGACATTGATCAGTCATTCTGAGAATCCCCACTCTTGATTTTTCAAACTCTTTCTACTGGGAGCACTTTGCCCAGACCTGCGTGCTGCTGGAAAAATGTCTTGCTGAAAAGCTATTAGTCGCTCCCTTCCCCCTTTCTGCAGTGTTCCAGCCGGGAAAATTAGTCAGGGAGTGAACTGAACTCTACGTCTGCAGAGAACATTACCTCCCCCTTTCTCTCTCTCTCTCTCTTTCTCAGGCTCTTGACTTCTGAAATGTGCAAAAGAGAAAAGACAAAAATATGTTGTGAGAATAACGGCCATGGATAGGAAATTTAACAACTTCCAGGTGCATTCCATTATATATTACTGATAAACAATCATATGCAACTGATTTTTAAAATCTGTCCCAGAAGAGAAAGGTGATGCAGAGCAGAATGTTCTGGGGTAAATGCAGACTATGAGGAGGCAGGGCATCACCGTCCCTTTAAGGATAGCATAAACGTTGCCTTCTAGATAGTGCTTCGCTCTCCGGCTGAAGGAATTCCATTCCATAGGCAAGTTTATCTGACCTGAGAAGCTGTCTGGCACTGACGTCCTCCTCATACCCTGGAGGGGGAGACTGGGTGATTCATTTCACGAATATGTACACACATTTTCTCTCGCCTGTTGATCCATTGTAGAGGGCTGGGTTCAAAAAAGTGAATGTAAACGTGAGGAGGAGCCAAGAAAAATTTACCATTGTACTGAGAGAAGTTGGTTATTAATGCTTTCATACTATTTATTTTGCTTTCGTGGACTTAAAATGTGGATTTTCTGCATTGGTCCTTAGTTGAGAGTAAGAATGAACAGTTAAAAAACCAAAGGCATATGTAGCTGTACATCAGTATTGGTTAAAATAATAAAATAAAATAATGAGAGCAGTAATATGACTTTATTTTAATTGCATTCCTTTATAAGCCTTCTTAGGCTTCCTTCCTTTCAAAATCGAGTTCTGCATTCTCTTGTCACTTCATTTCAAATTCAGTAATTGAAGTAAGATTTAAAATCTAATCTTAATAAAAATCTGATATGCACACAACCCTGATTTCAGGGGTTACATTCTGTTATGGTACATGGGTTAGAAACAGATGAAGGAAGTCTGGAAGAGATTTAAAAGTAGTCATGAGTGAAAACGTGAGTGGCGCTGTCTGCATTTGTGAGTTTTAATTGTTGCATGCAATGTGTGAAATGTTCATTTGAAGCATTAGTCGACTAATAGCACATTTATTAATAAACCATTTAAATCATTATAATGAGCCTATAATTGCCTACATAGCCTAATAAGCGCTCAAGCACACTCATACAGCTTGCCACAGCACACCGCAGAAGCTAATGATTATGAATGTGTCAGGGAAAAACAGTAAGGAAGCTGCATTAACATTTTAATAATTTATTGATACACCCTAGTGCTTTCTTTGTTCTCGATTTAAGAGATGAAGTCGGTGACACTGACTCATCATCTCCACTGTAGTGATGCACCTATGCATGTTTCACACGGATTACATAATCTGAGAATATTTGTTTTCTATTTGAACTGGTTCATTTGAAAGTAGACATTTCGCTCTCTATAGATATGTTTTCCTATCTGTAAGGCAAAGATATACACGGAGTTTCGCGTTCAAGTTCACAGAGACCGAGACGGCAGAAAGTGCATCCTGTTTGTGTTCAGTATTTTACAAAAGCGCAATGTTTTGTTGTTGTTGTGAGTGCACACAAATACACGTAGAGTCTTTACAGATTCGAAAGATGTATTACTATCATCTGTATGACCAAAAATGTCGGAGCATTTTAGGAGTACGTGAGCGCACTGGCACCATCATCTGTCACGCAGTGAGCGCTACTGTTCAGCTTCAACATTAGATTGAATGGCCATGTAAAGTTACTAATAATTACAAATTTCAGATGATATGCCGTATTTGAAGTCGATCAATGATAGTCGAGCGTTTGGATGTCCTGCCTGATGTACTGTATTACCATAGACCGGCCGTTAACGATCTATCCGACGCAGACTGAGTGACTTCACCTGTGGAATTTTTTTTTTTTCTGCACCTAAAATATTTTTGGTCGACCAAGCCTCTTCTGGTCGACTAACGGTTAGTTGACTATTAGGGGGCAGGCCTAGAAATGTCCTAAGCTGAAAAGGCTCAAAAACGATACCACATAAACGCTGAAGAGCTGCTGTTTCCTGTGGGTTTAACTGCTTGTCTGACTGTTTTGAGTTGCATTGGAGGATCTGTTTAGATCTGTGTGGCGCCTCGGACTCTGTATAGCAAAACTTTGAGAGCTGTCTTAAAATTCAAGAGTATAGAGTTTAGTTAACAACAGGAAAGAAGACTGACTTAATTAGCCTCTAGTAGCTGCAGTGTTGATTGGAATTGGATTGTCAAAATGGTTAGCAGGAATATATGTACATGCAAACACATGCATTTGTGAAAAGTTCCACTTTTAAGGCATTAAGTTTCAGTTTAAAAATTAAGTAAATTCAGTAAATATTAGAGAAGAAATTCCTATTTCAAAAAAGTTCACTACTGATAAGTTCTGTGTGTTGATGTTGTCTCTGGCTGTTTGGATGAGATCTGTTTGTCACTGTTTTAGGCTCCATTTTTTAACTCATTGCCTCCTAAACAGCTCTTTGATCTTGGTTGACCTTTGACCTTAGGCCAGCTGGGACTCTGGCAGCCATGTTCAGAGGAAAAGAAAACATGATCCAAGAAAAACTATCAGGATGGTGAAATATGAAAGCTCAGGTTAATGGCAACGTGGGGGGATCACCATCTAAAGCTTTATATATCTGTGAAATTAGCATAATCCATCTGCCCAAGGACAAGATTATCTGGATTATTGTCTTTAAAATATATAACCTATGTAAACTTTAGTGCAGTGAACCTGCCTGCAGTGCAATAGGCAACCACAACATATCACGTATGGAGAGAGTTAGGTTTATTTCCTTTGTCAAGCCCATTTTTTCCTCTCTGTCTCATTCGGTCCATCACCCCCTTCAGCACAAACAGCATTCTCTATTCTGCAGTGGCCATTACATCAGCTGTCGAGAGACTGTTGAGTCAGCTTTAAGTCAAGCCCAAGTCTGTGTGTGATAGAAGAAGAATAAGAGTGAGAGAGTTTGTTTGTTTGTTCCACTCCATCCCGTACAGAGAGAAATGTTAACTGGTGCGAGCTGGACAAATCATAAAGTGGGTGAATAGGTGCATTGTGAGAGGGGAAAAAAAGAAAATTAAAGAAGAGAGAAAACAGAGAAACTGAATTTTTGAATAAACTCCAAAAATCTTGGACTGAAGAGACAGACTTGCAGTGAATCATACAAAAGCCAAAGGAAAAGGTGTAGGAGCAGCAAGAATTGCTTTCAGAGATTTCTTAATGTTTAGCTTCAGCCTTTTTGACATTTTTTTTGGACAGTGAGATAGGAAACGGAGAGAAAAATGGCAAATGTGATCAAGAAATGCAAAAGGATGCAAGCCAGATTCAAACTCACATAACCCATATAAGCACCACTATGCAATGTGGAGCACATCCACTAAACGCCAGACCATCTTCTTCTACTCTATCTTATTTATTCTGTCTCAATGTTAGCATTACTGTAATCACAAGAATTATTGTTTTACTTTTATGTAGTTTATTTTATTTTATGTACTTTATTTTAAAACAAATGTTTAAAGTGCATGCAACTGTCTATAAAAATAACATAAAAATTAATAAACTGTTATGGTACCAAACTACCCTTAATATTTGTTTGTTTGTTTACATTGGATATGATTCCTGTCAAGTTGGAGCTTTAATATAATTCAAAATTCAAAAATTCAAAAAAAAAATTTTAAAAGTTTTTTACAAGTCTGAAACTTGCTGTGTTAATTTTCACATGAGGTGAAGCTTCAGTAGTTTCCTTTAGTTTATATTGTATTGTATGATTCTGTTCTATTCTATTCTATTCTATTCTGGCATGCATATTCACTCACTGTTTTTAAATTAGACTCAAAATCCATCTTTATTCTTTGGTGTTTTTGAAGTATTTCTTTTTGTATTATGTATGTCATTCATTTTATTGTGTTGTAATTTATGCTGGTCAGCAAATTTGGTCAGCTTTGCTGTTTAAATGAGCTACATGAATAAATTTGACTTCTATTCTATTCTATTCTATTCTATTCTATTCTTTGCTGTGACAGTCTTTAAACACTGTGCAACCCTTTAACCCAAAGGTCTGGGCCTCTCCATCCTCTATCTCAGTTCCACTTGGTCTGCAAATATCCAAAAAACTTTGACAAAAGGCCTATGCAAAAAATCCGCCAGGGATGAAGGAAAAAGAACAGGGGAGGAAAAAGAAAAATGAGGAGAGCGAAGGTTATTGGTTTAAATGTGTCACATTACTCGCTCCAAGATTTAGCATCTGTCAGGGCATTTAGGAATATGTCCCACCCGTAAAAAGCCATAGACTCCACCCACAACTCAGCCCACTGCCCCGCCCAGGCCTCTGTGGCAAAAGCCTTACAGGAAGCAGCATTCTGGGCTAAGTTCCCTTTGTAGCCACGTCTCGCTTGGCTGAAGCCCAGGCTCACAGGCGGCGGACAATAGCAGGTTTCAACCACAAAAAGTTAGCGTTTACAGTACCTTTTCCTTCTCCATGACGAGACCTAAAACTCAGAGATGTCTAAATCCCAGCATATGCTTTGAAAGTGACCTTAAAGACACCTACAAAGTCCTGTAGCCTTCGTATATATCTATGAGTAAATCAAGAATCTACTTCAATACATTTTTCCTCCCTCTGTTTTCAACACACATCTGTTTGTGCTTAGAGTGACACTGCCAAGGCGATCCTCCAGCGCTAAAGAATAGAATAAATCTCATCCGTCTCTGCAGCCACATGTGAGATCCAGGCATGATGAGAAGAGGGCCATCAGATGGCTGCTAGAGGGGAAATAAAGCAGAAGAAGTGGGTGGGATTTGCTAAAAACTGGGGTCAAAGTTCATACCCTTGAAGGTCAACGGTGGCAGCTGCTACAGTGGCCTGGGTGGCTTTTTTTGCCCTTAAAAATGTGCAGTGACACCTTCCCATAATATACCAGTTAATTTTACTTTGGAGGAAAATGTATTCAGCCACTTCTTCATAAACAAATTTATATGCGATTACCTGCATATATTCTCTCAACCCAGGTCCAAGATCAGTCTGTTTTGCTCAGTTTTGTTGAAACCTGATCACAGACCTGTGGTTCTTCCCAGAGGAACGTTCTGCCCCACAGGGCTGTAAATTTCAGACTGTGATGCAGAAGTTTTCTCCATTAGACTGAAGCTCCTCCTCTTCGTGGGTGATGACCCTGCACATGGAAGAATACATACAATCAAGACATACAAGCCCTAGCATTGGCAACATAGCACAAAGCGGTCACTCTTGGCTGCAACAGCATACGACTTGTTTTGATTCTTTATAGGCCATGATCAAAGACAGCTAAAGGCTTCTTGGTCTACGCCCTTAAAATTAGTTTTAGCTGAAACCGGCATGCAAATTATATACTAAGTGAAAGTCAAGCAAAATACATTCAATTTAGGTTCACTTAACATGCTTAGCACTTCAATATAGCATATATAATTAGCTATATGCAACAAAATAGTCTCAAATGGGATGAATCCAACAAATTATTTGTCACTTTCAGAATAACTAAAAAGAACCTTGTTAAATTGCTGTAATATTTTATGAAACTATACAAATTCCAATGTTTGTTTTTAAAGTTTGTTGGATTTATCCCATTTGAGCGAGTTTTTGTTGCATACAGGTAATTATGCTATAGTGATAATATAATATAATATAATATAATAAACACACGTTTGAACATGGATAACTATTTATTATTATCTATTAAACTACTTGTATAAATAATTCTAGCCCTTTGTCTACAGGTGCATCTCAATAAATTAGAATGTCATGAAAAAGTTCATTTTTTCTTGTAAGTTATTTCAAAAAGTGAAACTTTCATGTATTTTAGATTCATTGCATGTAAAGTAAAACATTTCAAAAGTTTTAATTTGATGATTAGAGTTTATGCTTCATGAAAGTCAAAAAAAATCAGCATCTCAAAATAGAATATTTGCTATTTGAGTTTCACTAATTTTTTGAAACCACAATAATGGAGAAGACTGTTGACTTGGCACATCCAGCAAGATGAACACTGACACCTCCACAAAGAGTGGCAAGTCGTTGTATCATTGACAGCGTGTGGCTGTTTACAGAGTGCTGTATCAAAGCATATTAAATGCAGTTGACGGAGTACAAGCAAAACAGGGATGACTGCAAAGCTCAGAGAATACATGCCGTCAGCAAAAGCTGACCACTCAAATCCCACTTCTCTGCAGTATTTTCTCATTAGTGAGTGATCACTGAGCTGGAGTCAGTGCATCAAAAGAAGCCATGCCAGACGCCAGGTGGTGGCTGCCAAGCCACTTCTGAAATGAAATACAACGCAGAAGCTGCCTATACTGGGCTGCGGAGAAAATAGTCTGACTGTTGCTCAGTGGCGTCCAAAGTCCTCTTTCAGATGAAAGAACGGCCACGCAGCAGGTCTCTGAGGAAGAGTGAGACATCCATGCTATTTCGAAGTTCAGTGAAGTTTCCACAGTCAGTGATGATTTGGGCTGCCATACCATCTGCTGGTGTTAATCCACTGTGTTTTCTGAAGTCCACAGTCAACTTGTTATCTACCAGGAAGTTTTGCGAGCACTCTCATGCCTTCCGCCGACAAGCTTACGGAGATGCCGATTCACAGCAGGACCTGGCACTGCCACACCGCCAAAAGCACCAGTGCCGGTTCATCGACCACGTTGATCGCCAGCCGCTCAAAAATTTACAGGAGAATTCATGGGGTATTGTCAAGAGGAAGATGAGAGACACTCAGACTACGTGAATGGAGATGACCTGCCGCTTATCAGCAACCTGGGCTTTCCATACTTCCTTTAGTGCCATTGGGATCACTCTCCATGTCAATATAGTAATTCATGCAAAGGAGCCCCTAATAGAGTACATATTATAAATACATTTCTAGAGGCCAGCAATTCATTCAAAATGTCTTTTATTGGTCTTTATGAAGTATCTTGTTGAGATAGTGAATTGCGGGTTTTTGTTAAATGTGAGCCTAAATCCTCACTAAAAAGGAACTCAAAGACTTAAATTATTTCAGTCTGTGTGCACCTCGAATTTATTTAATACATTTAGTTCACAATTTGAGTTGAATTACTGAAATAAATGAATTTCTTCTTATCTATTCTAATTTATTGAGATGCACTCTGCATGTTTAAGGTCGCAGGACAAAATGTGATTTGTGAAGAGGAAGAAATTACTACATGCTGTGTGTCACATGTGAGCGGCATTACAGGACTCACTCTGCGTTCCCGCTACCTGACTGCAATCACGAATAAACAGTCCCGCCCATTACAATGGAGAAAGGTGGAGCCTGCGAGAAACGCATGAGAGAGAAGGATTAGCCTTGCAAGCCGCACTTTAGTTTTAATATTTGCCTAAAATGGGAGACTTTCAGACACACCACAAAATGGAACGCTTGCCCTTTAGAATACGTTTTCCGCCCTCTCTTTCATTTCTCTGTCATTCCAAAGTGCACAGCATAGCAAAGCACCACAAACTCGTTCTGTGCGCGCTTCAGTTCTAGAGCCTATGTCGTCACGCATTTTACGCATCATACAGACGCCTCATAGTTGTTCCAAAATGGGGATGACCAGATACTTCGTTTTGGTGTTGCACGTGATACAAGTATAGAAATTCAGAGTGTGACTCAGCTTAAAAAGAAAAAATTTAAAAATTTAAAAATGGCAAATCTGCATGTCTAAAGAACTATTTGTAGTAGTGTCTAAATAATTTTCAGGAATACTATCTCAAATAAATATTCCAAATTATATAGATTTATTCTGAATATATAAATATTCTCTATTTCTGTATAAATATGCCAGAATCACAAGGATTTGCATAAACGTCCAACTTATTCAATACTGAAATATATCAATAAAATCTTAAAATTATTAAAAATTGACAACTTAACCCAAATTTTTGTCATTTCTCTCACGTCACCTGTAATTGAAATATACACTGTATATATATAAAATACTAAGTGACATTACAAAACCATTAATCTACTAGCACTGAAGGAATTGTGGGTGAAATCTGAGCTCCACAAATTTTAAACGGCTCAAATTTAATTCAATCATGACTATAACTCAGATTCTCTGGTTAGCAATTCCAGAAACCAAGAGACAGTGAGAAAATATAATTTCATAACGCAGTAGTGTGACGCACTGAAGTCTTGAGTGGAAAATCTACTGCTGAAGATCAAAATATAGACGAGACACAAAGAAAGAGAGAGAGAGAGATGAAGACAAAACCATAACTGTGATACAATGCAAAACACAGAAAAAAGACTTTTAAGCTCCAGAAGAAGAGAGAAAGAGAGGGAGGAAAGAAAAGTTCAGTGTCACTTTAGACACATATTGCTTGAATTAAACTGCAGAGAAAGGGAGGGGGAAGAGGCTTTGAATTCTTTTCCATTGAGATCAGCTCTTTACTGCCTCTCTGACCAGTCTGAGAGAGAAACTTCTACTGTCAGGCAGCTCTCATCCAGCAACGGTGCTGCAGAAGAATCCAGGAAAAAAGCACAGTTAGAAATGATTCCACCAATGCGAGAAATCAAAGCGCAATGTGACGTGTCACAGCACAGTAACTCAGATCCTTTCAGGGACTGTAAAACTTCTAAACAGGTCATAATTGTTTCTTCTACAGACTGTTTTTAATTTAACATTTCATTCTGTGGTCCTGAGTCAGTAAAATCTGACTAATGCATTTAGAGACATGAGCAGATTTGGGCAAAATCGAAAGTTTTAGGAATAGTTTTGCTGCTTTGTTTGCAGTTTGTTTACTATTCCAATCAATAAATGATCACAGTCGTTGTCTATATCATCTATATTCCCAGTAGCTTCTTCAAGTAGTTCTAAGCAATTTGAAGATTAAACAACTCTAAAATCCTTGATGATAGAAGTGTAAAACATAATTGTGATGTCCCATGAAGCACAGCTGAAGCCCATTAGTCCAATTTTATAGATTTTCCCTGGGGTTGATACATTTAATGGGTGATATGAAATGTGTGCAATTGTTCTTTCATCGAGTATGTTTTCTAATTTCACTGTTGATCCAAAGCCACTGGTTTATTTGGTTTTCAAATCATTTAGTTCCTATAAATGCTGTGGATGGATGCATCAGTAAGACATGGAAGACAAAAACATTACAAAGCATCCAGCTCACTCACAATCTTACATGCTGACTGTATCCACATGGAAGAAGTGACTCATGTGAGGAGCTCTTTATGGGAAGCAACTCCAGTGACACAACAAACACAACTGATTCCAGCATTAGCATAGCTAGCTAACGGATAATCTACCAGCACAAACATAGCAAACGTAAATTACTACATTTTTCATCCAATATCAATGTAATTCTTTCCTCAGCTCGGTCTACCATAGTGAATGATATTTTTTTGAGCTTGCTTTACCTGTAGGAACAAAAAAAAGAAGCTTAGACTGCAGATACTAAAGTCTGAGGTGAAATTTCTCATCAAATTCTCCCAGAATATTTGAGCCATGCCATGCATATTAGTTTCATAGGTTTAAACCCTTAGTGTATACTGGCTAATTGTCTAATTTGTGTTGAATTCTGTCTCCTAAAGAAAATTAGGACAAACATCAGAGGCAAAGTTGATACTTGAAACTCCATTAAAGGGACAGTTCACCCAAAAATGAAAATTACCCCATGATTTTCTCACCCTTAAGCCTTCCTAGGTGTATATGACTTTCTTCTTTCAGATGAATACAATCTGAGGTATATTAAAAAAATATCCTCGCTCTTTCAAGATTTATAATGGCAGTGAATGGGGGGGTTGAGATTTTGAAGCCCAAAAAAGTGCATCCATCCATCATAAAAAGTGCTCCACACAGCTCTGGGGGTTAATAAAGGCCCTTTGAAGTAAATCAATGCATCTGTGAAAGAATAATATCCATATTTAAAGGGGTGGTTGACTGTTTTTTTCTAGGCTTGATTTTGTTTATGGGGTGCAGTCTAACGTGTGTTAATGCTTCGTTTAAAAAAATATATATATATTTTTCACATAATTTACCTTTATTGACACCGCTCTGTCCCTTCTCTGATAAACGCGCAGATCATTTCCTGCTTTCATGAAGCCCCTCCCTCAGAAATACATGATGGGCTCTGATTGGTTAGCCGGCCCAGTGTGTTGTGATTGGCTAAACCGCCTCTAGAGAGGGTCTAAACGTCCCGCCCCTCAGCTCAGCGGCATGTGCTCTGGTTGTATTGTTAACAATGGCGTCATCTATATTGCTTATCAATTTGATCCCAATTGAGACGCAGAGGATATTAGTGAAGAGGATCGTCCAGAACCTGTGCAAGCACGGCTTTTAATGGTAGGCCTAAGTTTTTTGTTTGTTGTTGTCTCATACTTTTAGATATGCTGTTATTTGTAAAGGTTACTATGTTAGCTTTTAATATACAATTTTATCCTGATTAAAGCTTTTACAGTATGGCAACCGCACAGGCGGTATAACGTGCGGCATGTATAACGCTTCTCATAGCTATGTGAAAATAAGTGTAACAGTTATTCACTGAGCTGATGATCTGAATGAGAGAGAGAGAGAGAGAGAGAGAGAGAGAGAGAGAGATGCAGAGCGTGTGCAGAGCAGGGGATGCAAGGAACATGATTAAGAACTGCTGCTTTAGAACATTGATTTTGAAACTTGTGAATCCATTAGAATCGTTAGAAGACAGAATCACGATTCATATATGAATAGATTTTTATGTGCATCCCTCTTCTCTAAAGCAGCGCAACATGGCCTCGCCCCCTTCATTGCGTGTTCCCGGGGGTGGGGTTTATCTGGGTTCGTGACATATCGGACCCAGGAAGTAACTCATTGTAGTCCCTACAAGTCGTTTTTGTAGGCATTAAACTGCCAGAATTTTAAAAGACGATGTCTCCGTTTGCATTGAACTTTCATCTTTGTAACTTTGCAGATATTGTTTATGCTCAAACAGCAACATTACACACTAACTAACGTTAAAAAAGTGAAATCGCAATCAACCACCCCTTTAAAACTTTAGTTTCCGCTAATTGTCGTATACATGTTCATGTTTTTCTATTTTTGTTTATTTATGTTTACATATGTGTATTTTTATTCTCATCTTATTTTTTATTTACTCTGTGTTGTTGTTGTCTCTGTGTACTGCTTGTGACACTAAAGCAAATTCCTTGTATGCGCAAGCATACTTGTCAATAAAGCTCTTTCTGACTTCTGACTTCTGAGAGAGTGCAGAGGAGAGAGCAAAACAAAATACCGGTCATGAATTAGAAGTACAAAATGAGGATTTGTAAAAAATAAAATAAAATAAAAATAATAATAATAAATGTTGGATGATTTTGATATAAGCCAAGAGGAGACTGGTTTTCCTTTGCTGTAAACACATTCTCACTAGAGCTTACGCTATGCCAACGTCCTACATCATGGACACCACTCTCTCGTGAACGTGAGTATGACAGTTAGCAGAAACGGAGATTGCAGTTTATAAAGTTTTAAACATGGATATTTTTCTTACACAAATGCATTGATTCTCTTCAGAAGGCCTTTATTAACCCCCCGGAGCCACGTGGAGTTATTTTTATGATGGATGGATGGATGCACTTTTTTTGGGCTTCAAAATCATGATACCCCATTCACTGCCATTATAAAGACTGGAAGAGCCTGGACATTTTTTAAATAGAACTTATCATGGGGTAATTTTCATTTTTGGATGAACTATCCCTTTAAGTCCATTAAGTCTCCTGAGCTATGGAAGAGAAATCTTTGAGCAAACACTTTCCTCTAGGTAACCATTATTACATCATCTTAAATCTTATTTTTTAAGAATAATTTATTGCCTACAATTTACTGAGTGCATCAGGAACAAGTCTACGATACTAAATAATGTGAGAAATGTCAGGCAGTGGTGCCTGTTGACTGAAACAAAACTGACCCACTCCAGGCTGTGACTGACCCTTGTACAGGAGCAAACTGTGCACTAGTGTGAAAGACCTTCTCAAAAGCAGCGTCAGTATCAGATGTGGTCCTTTTGTTTAAGATACATTCGTTTTTAAGATATTTGCATGCTTTTGTTTGGAGGAGTGGAGAGGTGGTAAAAAAGCCCTGACGCGGGACAAAGCATGTAGATTGGTGACATATTTGATGACAGATGACTAAAACACAGGTAACTAAATCTAAAAACAACTGTTTTCACGTCTACATTAATTGTTATTAAATTAAAATAAATGTTAGTGTTTTAATTAAATTGAATAAAAAATAAAAATGAAATAAAGTGCAAAATTAAAAATTTGTTTAACTTGAGGGACTAAAAATAAAACTGAAATAAAAATAAACGAACATTAAAAAATGACTAAACATTGAACTAAAATTAAGAAGAAAGCAGAAATATAAAATAAAAACTAATTTGAAATATTAATAAAACTATAATAGTATCACAGTGTTACTAAAATACCACTGACAGCAGTTTGTGGTGCTTTACAGGGATCAGGAACTTGAGCTGGAATGGCAGCGGTCTGCTCTTCTGTGTCCCAGACCAGCTCCCCAATCCTTATGTAAACACTTCCAGACGTCTGGGATTATTCACACACACAAGCCACAGCCCATCTTTTTATATATATATATATACATACATACATAAGTATCCTTGACATCATCCAGTGTCCCACATCCCTCACTGCTTCTCAAGCTCATACAAACATATACTGATGCTCTTTCCTTTCTGCCCCCTGCCACACGTTTGTCTCTCCGTTTTGCTCTGACCTCCACACAAACACACACACACATATATCCCACCCACACACTCTCCCTCTATCTCTTTCCTTTTCCTTTAAACACTCTCAATCTGTTCAGAAGTTTGCTAGAAACACACTAGCTCTACTAATGATCAGTTTTGGAGGCTTGTAGTGTAAAAAAAAGAGTTAGTATTGTTTTGGGACTTTCCTCTGAATGGCCTCATAGTTTCTTCTACACAGTCTGCATTAAAGCTAGCACTGTTTACAATGACCAAAAGGGTAGCATACTTTCAGCTCCAAACGGCCTGCGTGAATCCAAACAGTGCAATGTTAGAGGCAGCTCCTAAAAAAAAACTGTTATTTTTCAGTAAAATGCTACTCTCTTGTATGTGTCTGACTGGTGTGGGGAACAGTCTCAACACTGTTTTGGTTATTGAACTGAATTATAACCCTGGAAAATTCCTCAGACAAACTGAATGACGGTTAACGTGGGTTTCTTTTTCTTCCTTTTTTAAGTATTGAAGAAGTTCGCTCTTGGTAGTTGATTTACAGTAGTGCAGCGTTTCAGTTCCATGAATCATCTGCCAAACTTTAACTCACTAAGAGCGATGATAGTTTGAGAATTACCGACAATGAATTAGAAAAAAAGGAGCCTGCGTGGATATTTAATCTCTTCTCTGTCTACCGTCCCTTTCCGTTTTTGTCTGCCCCACTGCACTGCGCTAAAATTCATCAGCCATTTTATCTCCTTTTAAGTGTGTTTTTGTATTTCCCAAGATGTCAATCATTGTTTTTCACTCCGTATTCTCCCTCACAACCTCATACACACGCCGTATCTCTGTTTATTTGTCAGAGTGTGCAGAGAAAAGGGATGCGAGTTGTGGACATTACATGAGGAAGTGAGATCACAGCAGACCAGGAAGAGGCATTCGCACAACTTTACACAATCTCTGCTCAAAAAGACACTCATGAAACACTTTCACACTATACGCACAAACAGATTAGCTGTACAAAGATTATTTCTAAACTATGTTTTGTTATTGTACAGCATAGAGCCTCTACATCCTGTTTTAGTTATCAAAAGCTGCTACATAAAATAAACTTAAAAAATGGATGGAAAATTATTTCATTTACTCACCTTCATATTGTTGCAAACTTCGGCAGAAAACAAAAAGAGATTTTTTTTGTTTAATGTTTCGGCTGTTTTTTCCTATGTAATGAACAAATTTAATGGGATGCAAAACTTTTAAGATTGAAATTGGACAAAGTTGTGAAATTATAGTAAGACATATTATATATGCATTACATTTTTACAGAAATGTTTGTCAGCATAAGTTTGCGATTGACCAGAAAGGCATGCAAAATCAACTAATGCATATGTCACACATGAAATTTAAAAGTAGACTTACTGAATTTGACACAAAAGCGATGAAAACGTGTGTTAGATAAATTTAAACCTCCTTATGACCTCATGTTCAAACAAAGAATGATAAATACAAGCATAAAGTTTAAAAAATGCTCTCTAACTCAGTCCACACCACAACTATACTGTATTGATAAACGGCATAGGGCAAATATATGAAGAGTTCAGATGCAAGTCTTTAAAGGGATAGTTCACCCAAAAATGAAAATTTGATGTTTATCTGCTTACCCCAAAGGCATCCAAGATGTAGGTGACTTTGTGACTTTGTTGAAGATTTTTAACTCAAACCGTTGCAGTCTGTCAGTCATATAATGGCAGTCAATGGGACCCACGGCTTTGAGAGTCAAAAACACATACACAGACAAAACCAAATTAAACCCTGTGGCTCGTGACGATACATTGAGGTCTTTTTTGGGTGAATTATCCCTTTAAGTGCCGTCTGAAATTTTTATCTAAAATTTGCATTTTTCCCGGTCTCATATATATTTATGTTCAGTTATTTTAGTTCAGTAGCAATGAAAACAACCTATTCACTGCCATTAAAGTGAAATTACTGAACCTACACATAGGAGCCTGATGAAAATGCTCATTTTAGAGGAAAATTTCAAATGGCACTTAGAGGCTTTTGTATCAAACTCTTCATATTATAAAAATCACTTTCAGTGTGTTTTTTTCTCTTCCAACTAATGAACGATGAAACACTGACAGCCATTTAAAATCCATCTGACAGAACAACTGCAGCGTGTGCTTAATATAAAAACAACGTTATTGGCAGTTGGTGTAGATGCAAATAAACCTATTGTTATAGGTATTGTTATAGTTTTCGATCTTGGTGCAAACAGGCCTTACGTACCAATCATCACCTGATATTTTAGAGTGTGACATACACTATTGAAGGCAGTTTTTCATCAGTCAAAAACTGTAAAGCTATTTTTATTGTTGTTAAACAACTTTTAAAAAGAGACTTCTGGTTTTTAGACAAAATGTGACATTTAGGGCGTTCAAAATATGCATTTTTACTAGCAAACACTTATAGAGAAACCCTGTCATTTCCAGAAGAGCAGACCGACTCAGATAATTAAAGTTTTAGGAGAGAGGGAAAGAGATGCTAGTACAGATGGAGTTCACTACAGATTCAGATGCTATGTGACCATATATCACTCTTACAGGTAACAGAAATACATAAAGTCAAACTGAACTACATGCAGTAAAAGTTTTATTGAGTGAGGCCACAAAGGAAAAAAAACAATATAAGTAAATACATGTGTAAATCAATCTACAGGTTTGTTAGCTGATATTACTTCCAGTTTAGCATCACTTAACAGTGAGTTCCAGACAAAGAGGTCTATAATACCTGGAGAAAGCTATCCATTAGAATATATGACTACTTTTGAATAGCTGTCAATGGAGAAAAATAACAGTGAACAGAGCCATAACCAGCCTGAGGCCTTGGTTCCAGACAGCATAAATAAACTTATAAAAGGGCATCAATGTTATAAGGTCTCTCCAAACCTAAATAAATCATTAAATCAATGGATCCTGTGAAACAAATGTTTCCATTGAGTTCAACTGACAAGAGACTGACTTAACTTATGAGATATATTTTTTTGTTTGGTGTTGCCAAATGAAACCTAAATTGAACCTCACAAGTGCTTTCATTCTACTAGTGTTTATTTATAGGATAGAGTTTATTTATGCCAGATTTTCCAAAAGAGATTCAGTGCAACAAATCATCCCGCTAGAGGCGAAGAGAAACTATCAAATGCACTACAGAAGTATATGTCAAATCTGGAAACTTTATACTGAAGGTTTTCTCTTCAGTATCCTAAACAGACATCAATTTGGACAAATAATTATACAATAAAGAAACAAATTGGATATTAAATTAAATATCAAAATCCTAAAGAACTAAAGCTGATTTTGACCAACTGGCACTTATAAGAAAAAGTTAATTGGTTATCTTCTCCTTATTTACATTTAATCATTAAAAAAACTGCCAAAAAGCTAGAAAAAAGAGAAGCCATCCAAAAAATGCTCGACCTCAAGGGATCGCAGGATTGGAATTTGGTCAAAATTCCTGTAACCCTTTCTTTCTTTCTGACAAAAAGGAGGAGCGGAAAGCTGGCAGATCTTCTCAGTAGCACTTGGAAACTAATCGATTTGAACTCTGATCAAAACTGCTCTCTGGATATGCCATTTAAAGCTGAGCCTTTTCTGTTTTGATGAAAAATATCCAAAAAGTGAGAACGTGAACTATGGAGAGCTCAGTTTGCAGAAAACCCAAGGCAATGCTGATAAAGGATCTTGATTTTTACGTCAAATAAATCAGTACTACCAAACCAAGTAAATGCGATCTGCAGATGTGATTTCTCATTGCAAAATAAGAGAGGTTTTGAAAGACTTGTGTAGTAAGTTTTATTTCATTCTGGTATTTTCTACAGTGACATACAATAGGGAAAAACCTAAAACTCGGAAAGATCATCTGGTATTGGCGCAGAAAAGCATTCGGAACATTCCTGTCTTAAATAAAGGTTGGGATTTGAGATGTGGATCCCTCAAATTCTTTACAATCGCACACCTGGACCAAAAAGGTGGTGATTACAGCCCTTCACACACTTATACCTGGATATCAGGTTTTTACACCAGTGCTCTTACATATTTCATTGGCTCCAAAAGTCTCAACAACTCTCCATGTATAAACAAAAAGTTGTGTTGCTCAAAACTGACAGAAAAGACATTTATAATGCCACAAAAGACTTATATTTCAAATAAATTGATCTTTTTAACTTTCATCAAAAAACCCTGAAAAAAGAGGTATGATGGTTTCTATAAAAATACTAAGCAGCACGACTGTTTTCAACATTGATAAGAAATGTTTCTTGAGCACCAAGTATATCAGAATGATTTCTGAATAGGTCTGACTGCAAAAATTTCTCTTAAAATCAAGAATTTAAAACACATTAATGCCATACTGTGTGAAAATATAGCCTGAAAATAAGTCAACTCGACTTGAGTAGCCAAAGGTCCTGGGATAGAAAAGAGCACATAGTAATTGTTGAGGGCTTGTCTTTGCCTTGGCAGAAGGAAACTCCGTCCAATAAAGGGATGAAAATAAACCGTAAATGAAAGGCTTCACAGACGTGGCTGGACCTCGTAGCCTGGAGCAGATTAGAGCCTACAGACATCCTGACCACCAGAGCCTGTGCTCTCTCTTCAGCTCGCCTTCTCACTCACTTCAGCTGCTTTTCTCAAGGATGTCTCAATGCCAGTTGCTCAGCTGGCACAGGACCCCATGAGAATTGTTCATGGTATTACAGACTATTTATAAAGTTTACAAAAGATTTCTATTTAAAAAAGCTGATGTATCAGTTTTATAAAATGTAGTATAAAATATGTGTGTGTGTATATATATATATATATATATATATATAAATCATCTTTTTTTTTTGCATTTTTCTAACTTAATTTCTGTTTTAGACCGGACTACATAATCTGTGAAAGTTTGCTAAAACTCTCTCACTCCTTCCCTTATTCTGTTTTAGTTAGGCCTCTTTGTAGCTTAAACCTGAACTATGCTGAAACTCCCACACTCAAACCAGATGACAACAGGCTACTCGTTGGTAATCCTGCAAAGTGAAAATCCAGATATCATCTGTGCAGCCTGCCAGGTGGATCTGTCACCTTAAATTTGTCCATCGTCACTTGGGCTATCTGTCTGGATGAGCAATTGATGAAAATGACAGTGTGAAAGAGAAATCTCTGAGCATTCAGCTTCACTTTTAGGAAGATTCCAGAAGTGCTGGAAGCTGGAGGCACAGAAATATGCCTCGATCTTCCAAACATTCTTTTGCACCTGGATGGAAAAGTCTTCAAAGAGTAATTGCATGGAACTAACAATTTTTAGTCTGATGCAACTATATTAATCATAATGCATTTCTAGAAGTAAACTGACCTCATAAACAAGACCCTCAAACAAGACCAAGAAGAGACAACCACAGGGCCTGTCTACAGATGGTTACTTCATGCGTTTTCTGTGATCGGAGAGCTATCTGATCATGAAAAGACCAGGTGTAAATGCTGGATTTAAAGGAGGTGGTCTGGGACGCATTCCAGGCGAAACTGGACAAGTGTAAATGGTTGTTGAAACCACATATATAAATTTTACTCCTCCCAAAATGTTAAAATAAATAAATAAATGTGTGAGCGTGTTATACATTAGGCTTTATGATGTGTTATAGTCAGATATGATAGCGCTAATGCAACCTGCATCACCGCATGAGTAGCTGAGTATCTCTTCAGCAAGCCGACGTGCAAACTGCCATAAATGAAACTGAAAGGAAATTGCAAACGCACAACTCACAATCATCTTCATTAAAAGGAGTAAAACTAATTTAGATTTCCAGTGCTGATGGTGCTCTCTCTCCTGTTGCAGTCTTTGATCTTGAAATTAGCTGATGATGTTTAAAATGCAGGGCATATCTGTTGTTTTTGTTAACGTGAACTTGAGTTTAACGTGAATTTAAATTTTCATATAGTGCGGGAATTGAAGAGATATATACGATTTAAAGAGACACATTTATGTGGCCAAGTATAAATGGAACCGTTTTAACAAATCCGATCAGGCAAACAGGCCCTTATAGACAAATCCATAAGTCTTAAATTCCCATGGATATATATAATTCTGCATAAATCTAGATCAGAGATCTCCAACCCTGTCCTGCAGACGTCAGCTCCAACCCTGTTTCAACACTTCTGCCTGTAATTACCAAGCAACCCTGAACACCTTGATTAACTGGTTCAGGTGTATTTAATTGGAGATGAAATATGCAGGATGGTAGCTTTCTGGGAGCAAGGTTGGAGACACCTGAACTAGATACTTTTTAAAAGAAAAAGATCTAGTTAAATCCATTAAGTGTGCGAGATCTACATCTAGTCTTTTAGTGCTGGTTGGTGTGCTTGGTCTGGCTTATCCCAGCCCTTCCAAATATGACTAAACCTGATGATGGGAGACCAATATGTCAATGTAAATGAATGCATCCTTGTATTTGACAAAAACTGTTAAAGAACTTTAAACCTAAACGGATAGCAGGCACAGCTAATGCCAACCCAACTATGCGCTATGTGGAACAACACTCCATCTCTTTTGAATGGTCCCCACTTATACTGTGCAACTCACTTAAAGGTGATTGTTTCAGTGGAGCGTGTGTCCAATTAATAAGCCAGTTAAGGGAAAACATAAACAACACATTTTACCATTATCGTTTGTGGGATAATTGGACATGGTGGACGAGAAAGATCAAAGACAAGATTATGGCATAAGCGAACAAGTTTCTTCTCATATGCTGTATCGCATGTGATTAGGTGCATGCATTAGAGCCACAGGTAGGGTCTTGATGGATGCTTATTCAGGAAGCTGAAGGTTATTTGGACCAAACCTGTGTTTTATGACAAACAGCCCCGTTTTATAAACGTGAGGATCAAGGCCAAGTGGGATGAGGTGTGCTGGATCCCCCGGTGCGTTAATGGTGGATTGGGGTCTCGGCTCTGGTTTGATGAGCTTCCAGGAAGCAGCAGGGGGCTTCACTGTAAAAGTGGGTAGGGGGCTTTGAGAACCCTAGGGGAGAGGTGATATGGGCCAATCATAGAGGAACAAAATCCCTTGACGATGCGGAAAAGGTACACTGGTTAAGGGACTCATGTCAGCAATACTGTTTATGGCAAAATTCACAGTGTGCGCTAATGAAAAAAAGTAGGTTTGTGTTCTTCCATGCATAAATATATAAAGTACGAGTTACAAAAGGAGAGCCTTTGTAAGAAATTTAAAATTGAGTTTTCCCAAAAATGAAAATTCTGTCATTTACTCACTCAAACAACAGTGGACTCCATAGAGTGCTGCTGAGATGAGACAATTTTGTAGACAAAACCCAGAATTCCTCATCCTTGTTCACTTAAACTTATCCCAGTAGGACAGGGATCCTCAAATCTGGTCTTGGAGGGCCACTGCCCTGCAGAGTTTCACTCAAACCCACTTACCTGCGATTTTCTAGGGATCCTGAAGACCTTGATGAGCTTGCTCAGGTGTGTTTGATTAGGGTTGAAGCTGAACTCTGCAGTGCTTTGGTCCTCCAGGGCAAGATTTGAGGAACCCTGCAATATGATTTCATTGGCTTTTGGATTATTGCAGAAAATAAGCTCAATGACCAATGAAAGTTTTGATGTTTTGTTCATCAATATATTCTTCACAAACGAACACAGCTTTTATGAATATAGAAGCCTAAATACAAACTGACAAATTGAAGTTTAAAGCTAAAGTTAGGCTATACACAAATTACACCATACACCTTCAGAATCACAGGAACTTCATTTAAAATACAAGTTGGTAAGTTTGAGTTTGAATAGATGGCAAGATTGAGAGAATAAACACAGAGATTGTAAAAGAAAAGTAGTTAGTGGATAAGTTTTCCCGTTTGGCCCGATGACATTAAATATCCCAGTCAATTTCTGTAGTCCCATTTATCCACCTGTTAGTAGTTATTTTATGTCGCAGAATAAAATGTGGAAATATCTTGAGCTTGTGTTAACCACAAATATTATTTCAGCATTTAACCAAAAACCCATTCAAAAACATCCACTGACTTTAGGACGATGGAACCTTAAGTTAAACATGCTACTCATTTCCACACAGAACGGCGTCAGGGTGAGTAAATGAGTAAATTGTTAGGTCAATATCCCTTTAAGATGTTACATAATTCTTGTTTTTGCAGTGATGTCATAGAAGAGCCATTTTTGGTTCCTAAACAGCTCTAAAAAGAACCATTTATTGAGTGTGCATGAGGAACATTTTAATGATCTAAAGAACTTTCTTCCCCCATAAAGAATCTTTCATGCAATGGAAAGGTCCGATGGATGGGTTAGGGATCTTCATGGAACCGTAGATGCCAAAAAAACCTTTGCTTTTAAAGGTGTACTGTGCTAGTTAACTAGGATGCATGACTGGACTGTTGCTAAAAGCACCTTTCAACAAGCTATGCCATCCTAACATCACCTGTAAATGAGCTCTGGCTGCATCATCTCCTCCAGTGATCCACCTATGACCACATTACCCAGTAACTACCATCTTCCTCTCATGTTAAGTGGCACTGGGCACATCAGAAGCTAGGCACATAAGTGGCCTCTGGGCTGGCAGGAAGCAGTTTGACCTCCAGCAGCGGTGCCCTCTTTCCACTCTCAAACAGAAGCTTTCATTAGCTTGCCTAAGAGAAGGCCCTCATTAGGACCAACGATCATGGTGATATCCTACACTCAAGGCCCTTTTGCAAGCGACCAGAGACTTCAAAGATGCCTACGGACCCCTCTGTGGCTCCAGAGCCCGGCTCCCTGTAAACCCCCTTCACTGAAGCCTGGTGCGATAATAGGCAGCAGAAGGCAGGTAAAATGAGAAAGATGGTGCAGCGGGCTTCATGTTTTATGACTTTCCAAGTCGGTGGAAACAAGTTGTTTTAAAGGCTTGGGACTTGCACCATCAACAGGCTAGAAACACAAAGGGGGATCCCTGTTAAAAACGCCCATAAATAACCAGAGACTCCACTCCTATCTGATGGCCCAGCCAACGTGGCACAGAGAGCTACAAGATGTCAGATCGCCCATATTTATTCCCAATGAGTATTTTTAGGGTCTTTAGAAAGTTAAGATGCATCTTTTTCTCAAACGCTTTATTAAGTGCTGGGACCAATGCCTGGGATCATTCTATATGAGTAAAATAAAAAAGGTGTAAATCATAAAAATTGTTTATATATTATTCAAAAACTAAATTAACAAAATCACAAGCAGTTTCTCAAAGTTACAGGCACTTTGTCATAGTATAAATGTATACAATTTTATACACTACTACAGTCTAAAAGTCATTTTTAAAAGAAAATAATGTTTTCATTTATTAAGGATGCATTCAGTTGATCAAAAGTGACAGTAAAGATTTATACATTTACATAAAAAATCTATTTCCAATAAATGCTGTTCTTCTGAACTTTCCTTTCATCAAAGAATTCTAAAATAAATATCAAGGTTTCCACAAAAATATCAAGCAGTACAGCCATTTTCAACACTGATAAGCACCAAATATTAGATTATAAAAGCATATCATAATGATTTCTGAAGGATCATGTGACACTGAAGACTAGTAATGATGCTGAAAATCAGCTATGCATCATAGGATTGTATTACATTTCAACATATATTACAATATAAATCAGTTATTTTTAAATTTTTTTTACTGTATTTTACTATATCTAAATAAATGGTGACTTTCAAAAATATTTAAAATCTTACTGACCCCATACGTTTGAATGATAGTGTACACTGGATAATATAACGTCAACAGAGATCATCACGAGACCAAAAAATTCCTGGGGCTCGAACCCAGGACCTAGCCATTGTTAGCTCCCTGATGCTCTACATATTTCCAATGAATAATGCTCAACCTATAACACTAAACTTGAAAATGAAAATGATTTTAATTGTGCAGGTTAAATAAATTCAAGTACATAGGCTACTTTATAAGTATAGCATGCATGATCAGTTAAGTTTTCTCAACCAGATTGCATGCACATGGGTCTCACGGGAATAACGTTTCTGGCACATCGCCCCCTAGGGTCGGTAATAAATAATACATCTAAATAAGTAAGTGGAAGTAAAACTTGCATGTGCATGACTGTGTGTCTCTGGAGAGAAGTTATTACAGAGAGGAAAGCCTTAAGGTGTCAAAACATGTTCTGTTTGAGGAGAGAGACCCCCAAACCAGTTTGCTATCTCAAAATAACACAACACACTTTCTAAGCATCATATTGAATCACCAATCTTATATGAAAGCTGCTTATAAAATACATTTCAAATGACTTCCATGTTACACTATGTCTCAGCAACTTCAGATATAAAACGTACAAATGCAATGATTAGAAACTCTTGCTAACAGTTTACTTTGATTTCTTTCATTGCATCTTTACTTTTTTTCTGCAAACAGAAGCAGTGTTAGTATACTTAAAAGTGCAAGGCTATTTGTGATAAAAACAGATGTGTACAGATTAACATTTGTCTACTGGGTCTTAAGTAGGTCAGAGGAACATATTAAATTAATTAACAAAATAGGATGATTATATTTACACATGCAGCATTGGTTTCTCTGGGCCTCAGTTATAAACGTAAAGTGAATCATAAACTCTTCTAGTTCATCTACCAAACTAATATTACTTAAATAAGGTGATATCTACCTCCCCTTTCCTTTTATGTTGTTAATTTGCATTTACAAATCTACAATCTGACTGATTTCCACATAGAAGTCATTTTCCTCCTGAAAGCTGGCCTTTTTTGTTTTTCGCTCTGCCCCCAACCCTTTCTCTCTGTCTCTGTTTTTCCATGACTCATGAAAGTACTCTGACGAATTACAGAGTTCTCAAGACATGGAAAAACTCAGCTGTACGACTGACCACAACCGCTGACCTGAAATCAGCTGTGAGCACTTCTGACATATGATTTAGTCACCCCGAGCTGATCTCACATCAGAGATAGCGCTGCGTTTCAACCCCCCCTAATAGTTTTGTCTGGAGTGAGTAAGAAAGTAGATGTGGAAAGGAGGAGGGGTGTAAACCAAAGCAATCTGTAACGGCAGAGGAGGGATCTACTGTGTGTATCCCAGATTTGTCCCTCTGGTGGTGTTGATGCAACAAGGTTTAATGACACTGTGCAACTCCAAAATCAAGAAAATGGATCAAACAAACAGGCGAGGAGGGAAAAAACTCCAAATGCAAAGCTGAATGCTTTTGTGGATGCCACAAGGTTTGGGACTCATGTGCAGTAGAAAGGAAGAAAGGGATACAGGGTGGGCTTAATTCATGGTTGGGCGGGCTGATATGTAGCATGCAGCCTTCTAACTGGTCGATGTTTGACACCCACAACAAGATGAGCGGTTTATACTGCTCCATCTGTTATTTCTCTTTTGCTTTTCTCTTTTTTCTACTTTTTTCCCTCTCCCACACTCATTCTTTTGTTCCCATCTGTGAGCCTTAAACTTATCTTAAACTCCCCCTGTCATTCACAGGAAGAATCAACCACTGATTTTAACTAATAGTCTATGCATTACAAGACAGTAATATGAATTAATATATTATGTATCATGAACTAACAATGCATTTAAAGCATTTAGTAATTTTAGTTGATGTTAATTAATAAATATACTTCATTACACATTACTGTTATTAGAAATGGTTTTGACATTTCTTAACTAAAAGTTGTGGCATCTACAGAAACAAACAATAACCAAGAAATGCACTACTGTTCAAAAGTTTTAAGTATGTTTTTTTTTTTTAATTAATATTAAATGTAATACTTTTCTTCAGCAAGGATGCATTCATTTAATCAGAAGTGACTGTAATGTTACAAAAGATTCCTACTAAAAAAGCTGTTCTTTTTAACTTTCTATTCCTTTTTCAAAAAAAAATATTAAGCAGCAAAACTGTATTTAACTCTTTGTCTTAAGCATAAAAATGATCATATTAAAATCTGACTCTCTCTGTGAAATCTAGGCTAAAGTCTCACAATCTAATTATGAGATAACAAGCATCAATGTTTGATTTCAACCTTTAATTCCACTATGATTTCAATCTTTGACATGGTCTTAGTCATTATTAAAGATATCAGTGTTACATTTTCACAGAATGTTGTATGATTTTATGTAGAATACAGTAAATAACCAAAAAATGACTTTAGCTGGGTTTCACAGCCAGGGTCACAAATAATTTCTGAAGGATCACGTGACACTGAAGAATGGAGGAATGATTCAAAACAGAAATAAATTACATTTTAATTTAATGCATTTGGTCCCACATTATATTAGGTGGCCTTAGCTACTATGTACTTACATCAAAAATAAGTACAATGTACTTATTGCGTTCATATTGTATTGCAACACACTTTTGCTGCTATTGAGGTGGGATACGGACAGGTTAGGGACAGGTTTGGTGGTATGGGTAGGTTTAAGGGTGGGTTAAGGTGTAAGGGATGGGTCAACAGTGTAATTATAAGTGCAATTACAGAATTTAGTTACAGATGTATTTACATGCAGGTATTTTTAAAAATATAAGTACACTGTGAAAGCATGTATGTACACAATAAGTGCATTGTATTAAATGATTAATTTAAATGTAAGTACATAGTAGTTAATGCCACTTAATATAAAGTGGGACCATGCATTTTAATTTCCTTAAAACAGAACATGGTTATTTTAAATTGCATTCCCTATATATATATATATATATATAATGGTTTGTTTTGTTTAATAAAATAATTCAATATATGTATATACCTAGTTTGATATTAGTCAAAAGTTATAACAGTGTACATTTTACAGGAAGACATTAAAATCACATTCACAGCCATATTTAGGGACGCCATTGCTTTGTTTGAATAATATGACATATATTCCTCCTCCCTCTCTCTACCACTGTAGCTAAACTACTGCCACATCAACACTAGGAGTATGTCAGAGTATGAGGAAAGACAGTAATGAAAGGGAAAAAAACTGTAGGGGGGGGAGCAGATGTCCTGAAGTCGAACTCATAGAGGAGGAGTGAAGAGAAGACAGACACACGCCTTGAAGTATAGATCTCTCTTCAGAAAGAGGTCAGGAGGAGGAGGAGAGAGAAGGATTTAAGAAAATAATAGAATTAAAGGTAAATAAACATTAGAACTATTAAAAATGTCAGTGTGTTCATCCTTCTCAGTTACTACACTTAACTACACAGATAACATCATTTCTGATGATATTCAGTGCTCAAGAACGGCTCTTTGTGCACAAAGCCTTGATCTGCTGGTAATTTCTGGAATAGAAAGTCGGTCAACTATTGGTTTTCAGACTTGGGAAGGAAAGTTTGGGGAATAAATGACCATGTATTTTCTTTTAAGTAATCTGCACATCTGGAAAAAATATGTCAACAAGAAATAGACTGAATCAAATATTTGGCATTTATTGCAACCGCATGAAGATTTTTTTAAATATGATAAATACTGCAACTTTAAAAATTTACGTTTTACCTCAGGTTTATGGCACTTTTTTGCTCCGTAACTCTCTCTGAAATGACCAAATTACTGGTTGTTTAATCTCAAAGTTTCTGAGGGAAAAGGTTGTCAGGTTCTTAAAATATTTTCTCCTGTTCTGGATAAAAAAGAAACTTGGGTAATTATTATCTATGTACTATATATTTTTTATACAATATTATATTAATATTTCATTGGTATATTTAGTTCAGTATGTTTTGTAATTCTTTAATGTTTTTTTCTTATTAATACTTGTATTCAGCAAGGATGCATCAAATTGATCAAAACAGTAAAGGCATTTATAATGGTAATAAGATTTCTATTACAAATAAATGCTTTTCTTGTGAACTTTCTAATCAGAGAATCTTGAAAAAATGAATCACTGTTTCCACAAAAACTGAAGCAGCTCAAATGTTATAAACATGGATAATAAGAAGGAATGTTTCTTGAGCAGCAAATCAGCATATTAGACTGATTTCTGAAAGATCATGTGACACTGAAGACTGGAGTAATGATGCTGAAAATTCAGCTTTGCATCATAGGAAGAAATTACATTTTAAAATATATTAAAATAGAAAACAGTTATTTTAAACTGTAATAGTGTTTCACAAAAGTAATGTTTTTATTGTATTTTTCATTTATTCATGAAATAAATGCAGCCTAGATGAGCATAATACACATCTTTAAAAACATTTGAAAAAATCCTACTGACATCAAACTGAACAGTAGTGTGTATATGATATACATACATATGTATATATATACACACACACACACACACACATATAAATTATTTCCACAGAAAATTGATAATAATGCCCAATGTTTAGTTCTAACTGGGAAACATTTTGGCCCCTCATTCATTCAACAGCCCAAACTCTGACTGGGTCCTTACACAAGTGCTAACAGTCTTTTTGTGAGACCCTGAAAAAAGCAAATCTCACACACAAACAGGAGAGGGGGACAGAGATTAGCTCCACATATTGTAAACAAGCCCACACAAACCTACAGCAGGAGAGCAGGGAGGCTGGACCATTGGAAAATAAGGTGAGTAGAGAACAAGAAGCAGCGAATGTAATAGGAGACCAAATCTTCTGAATAATTCTCACTGGTAGTCTCAGACTTTTGGACCCCATGTGTTACATTTATATTAACATGTACACCAACTGTGCCAACTTTAAACTGCCTCATTCTGTTTCATTTTCTCTTTATTTGGGTTTCACTTTATTTTGATGGTCCCTTTTGAGCATTCTGTTGACTGTAATTAACATTGCACGTACATATCTACTAACTCTCATTAGAGTGAGTATTAGTAGATTGGTAGGGTTAGGGTTAGAATAAGTTGACATGTACTTGCAAAGTTACTTATAGTCAGTAGAATGTCTGTTGGGAGACCATCACAAAAGAGTTAGCAGATATTAAGCAGACAGTCTACTAATACTCTTACGAGAGTTAGTTGACATGTAGGTTCAAAGTTACTTACTGTCAACAGAATGCTCAAAAGGGACCATCAAAATAAAGTGTTACCTTTATTTGTCATCATAAAATCATCATGTCAGCAAAACCCTCTAATTTCCAGCATGCAAGTCCTAAAAACCTTTGAACGTGTCTTCAAGTCTTAATGGTTTATACATGGAGGTATAAAGGACTATAGGTTTAGTGATATAGAATTACACCTTTAAATCTCCCCTTTGACTCTCTGAGGCTGCTTACTTGCCTCTACCTGCCTGCAGCATAACTAAAGTTCCTTCATTCTTTCCCTCTCTGCTGAAGACAGGCATTACAGATTCCCAAATCACTTACAATCAGCTGTAAATATGAGCTCAGTAACAACATACTCAAACAGTCACTGACTCGTTCTCTACTGGAGTACATCCATCCAAAAATATTTATATATAGCTTGAACAACTAAAAAAATGATCATATATTTTTCAGTACTTTTGCTTGCAGAAGTATGGTGACCCATACTCAAAATTTGTGCTCTGCATTTAACCCATCCAAGTACACACAGTGAACACACACACACAATAGTGAACACACACACACACACACACACACACACACACACACACACCCAGAGCAGTGGGCAGCCAATGCAGTCGTGGTATTGAAGGTGGAAGAGAGCACTGGTCACTCACTCCCCCCACCAACAATTCCTGCCAGCAATGAGACTCAAACCTGCACAAGTCACAAGTCAAACTCTCTAACCATTAGGCCACAGTTGCTCCCAAGACAAATCTGTATTAATTACTATTAATCTAGATTGAAATTACCACTAAGTGGAGAGGAAACAACCAATTATCATTCATCAATCAGATATTTAACTTGCCTTCTTTTGTTGTGTTTAATGCAATAATTTATCCTGCCATTGTGTGCAAAAATGATTTTAAAATGATTAATAATTATGTATGGAGGGCGAGAATAAAAGACGCTTTGATAGAGAAAAAAAGAGCACTTAGTAGCTGGAATCTCAAATTCTCCTCCAGACTTACTGACATTCCTCAGCGGGTTTTGGAAAGAAGGACGATGATCTTCCCACTTTCCTCTCTCCTTAGCTTTCTTCCTGTGCTGCAATCTGATCAGGAGTCTTGGAAGGCCGTTTTGTAAATTGCTAAGCAGTGCTGTCAATTCACCTGACAGAATGGAAGCGAGTGTTTTCCTATCTCTTACTGACCTTCATTTAGGCTAATATTCTTGCACAATCCTCATAATTCTAAAGTCCCAGGCCTGGGTCAGTTTAATGAGGATACAGAACTCATTTCTTCTCATTATTACAAGCCATATCTATTGCAGCATAAACATATTGTCTGTTTAAAACAGAATGCTTCATAAATATCCATCAGTCTGGCGAGATAGTGAGAAAAATGTATTTTTGGAAGTAAAAGCTAAACTCAGTACACTATCCCATTCACATTCTTAAATCATGTCTATACTTCAAGATTTTAAAATATCAAATGTCACATCACTAGATCTTACTGATTAGCAGATCTGAAACTAAAGGAAAGGAGAAAAAATGAACTTATTTTCAAAAACAGCAATGAAACACACAGCAACAGCATGCCTGACGCCCTCTACTGGCCCTCTATAACTGGAAAACAGAAAACTCGAGAGCTTCAAATGAAGCAAACTAATCTGAGATGAGACTGTAACACCTGAATAAATTATTAAAAGCGAGTAAAAGGGTATTATCTAAAATCAGCACTTTTGTACTGAAGTGTTTCATGCATGTGGATCTGTAATAGATTCTCTTTCAAATGTGCTTCTGTCAAATCAGCTGACATGTCTGACACATGAATATTTATCATACTTGTGCCTTAATCTTGAATTTGCAGGGTCCAAAACTGATCTAAGGCCAGAGGAGAACAACTGATGCATTATACTGTAGATGAGAGCAGAAAAAAATCAGAGATGGAGAAGGAGATATTGAAGAGGGTTGACGTAATAAGAGGAAAGAAAGAAAGAAAAAGAAAATGACATAAATGAAAAAATAAAAATGTATGAGTATGAGACAAAAGTGAGGAGCTGCAAAATCTGAAGGAATGAATGGAGGAGGTACTGTAGAGTTGACGTAGTAAGATGAACAGGCCAGGAAGATTAAAAAAATAAATAAAAGAAATTAAAAGAAAACTCAAAAATGAGAACTGAAAGATAAATAAAAAGATAAATAAAAAATAAAACGCTTGAGTAAGAGACAAAAGTGAGGAGTTGCAAAGTCATAGAAATAAAAGGAAACAGAAATAAAATGATATAACTGAAGAAAGAAAGAAAGAAAGAAAGAAAGAAAGAAAGAAAGAAAGAAAGAAAGAAAGAAAGAAAGAAAGGAAAATAATATGGAAAAGGAAATTAATATGGAAAATAAAATTATAGAAAGAAAGTCTGAAGGAATGAAAGGAAAGAGATAGAAAAGAGGAAAAACACAAGGCTGCTGTTAGTTTAGTAATAGTGTCATCCAACCAGATTCCCACAGTTTCCACTGCTGTCAAACAAACAAGTACACAACCAGAAGAGAGAGGGAGAAGCTGAATTAGACATATATAACCAGTATAATAACCACTGCTCTGTCAATCATCATGCATGAATCCACACCCAATAACCTCTCACACACACACACACACACACACACACACACACACACACACACACACTTTTAATGCCCTGCAGGCATCACCTGTGTGGGTGGAGAGGATAAAGACGTGTGGCAATGTGGTAGAGACTAATTATAGTGTTTTGAGCCATAATTTTGTTGTTTCTTCTTCCATTCAGATTTCTTCCAAACTGAGCAAATTTGATTAAGAAAAATAGATGATAAATATTAAAACAGATCTCAAATGCTAGATAAATAAGCAACATTTTAGAAGCAAATACTATATCAGATATTGAAAGGCAAGATGTAGGCTACATTAATTAGAAAGTCTTTGTTGGCATACTCTGAATATTTCACAAAGAGATGAAACATTCAGTGTCGTCTAGTTCCACTCGGCCACCCACAGGGCGGCTGCTGGAGTCATGCTGGCCTGACATGTCCGGTGCAGACGGCAGGACGAAGATCAGTGTTTCTCAGGATTTTCTAGCAATAACAAACCAGCTCTTCTCTCCCTCACAGCTTCTCCGTTTTCCATCTGAGTGTGAGACTGAAACTAAGCTTGAAAGAACACCAGAGTTAATTACAGATTAAGATTAAAAGAGAAAGAAGATTAACAAGAGGTTACTTTGACAAATCGCTGCTGTTGTTATTAGACTGAGTAAAATAGTGAGCTTCAAACAGGAAATCTGTTTTGGGGAGAATGTCCAAATTGTGAACTCTTCTGTTTTATAGACTGTCTAACATTGATATATTTCATAATATTTTATTCTAGGCTTGTTCAGTTTTGTTTAGTATGAGTTTAGTACACACACTATAAAATACACAACCAGCTAAAAGTTTGGGGACAGTAAGATATTTTTGTTTTAATTTTTAGAACTTTTAACTTTTTAACATTCTATTCATCAAAGAACCCCGAAAAAATGGTCACAGTTTCCACAAAAAAATTAAGCAGCACAAAGGTTTTCAACACTGATAATAAGAAATGTTTCAGCAAATCAGCATATTAGAATGATTTCTGTAGGATCATGTGACACTAAATGAAAAATCAAATTTTATTTTAAAATATATTACAATACAAAAATGGTAACGATATTTTGCAATTTTTACTGTATTTGATCAAATCAGCCTTGGTGAGCATAAGAGACTTCTTTCAAAAACATCAATTCCAGCATGCAAACAGTGTTGTTAATAGTACATATACTATTAATAATACAACTTTGTTCATCATTCACAGCTATTTTTCCAATTCAGGTACAATGTAAATGGGGGAAGTTTGAGTAGCTTCTACCACTCCACAGACCTCTGTCTTGTCTCTCTCCTTGTGTCCTGATAAACATGTGTCCTAATTTATTGGTCCAGATCTCTCCTGCATTGGAGGGAGGATTATTCTCAGCAGACATTTGTTGATACATTAAGTAAACATTAAATTTAAATAAACATTGAAAAAAAAAAACATTTACGCTCACCAATGCTGCATTTATTTGTTCAAAATACAGTAAAAGTATGCTTTTTTATTATAAAATATAATTTCTTCCTGTGATGCAAAGCTGAATTTTCAGCATCATTACTCCAGTCTTCAGTGTCACCTGATCCTTCAGAAATCATTCTAATATGATGATTTGAAAAAAAGACATCTTACTGACCATAATCTTTTGAATGGTAGAGAGAGAGAGAGAGAGAGAGAGAGAGAGTGAGTGAGTGAGTGAGTGAGTATATGTGTGTGTGTGTGTGTGTGTGTGTGTGTGTGAAGACTTTATTTGCAAAAACAAATAACTAATTTTTTTAAAATTTCAAAAATCATGTTTTTTATTATGTTATCATGATTTTATTGTGTTTTATTGTGTTAGTTAGCTGTTTTTTTTACTTATTTTTAACCTAATCAAAATAACCCAACTGCAGTTTGATTGATATTTATATATATATATATATATATATATATATATATATATATTCAAAGTAGATATACACAAAGTAGATATACATAGAGCATAGAGCAGCTGAGCTGTTTCTCTGGATGCAAGAACGTTTTAATAATACAGTAACAGTTGTTATTAAGAAGTGTTTTAACCTTAATCATGACATATGCTTAAATGTTTTTTGTTTGTTTGTTTTGACCAATTAATGAGTATTCTAAGACGATCTAATAAATTGTTTAGTGGTAAGAGTAAAGTCATATCCTCTTCTTGAGCTTCCTCTCCCTTTTGGAAAAGTACACAGATTGGAAGCAGCTGTGGCCCATCCTGGATGCCGTACAGCTGGAAGTCTCGTCAGAGCGCTGGATCAGCCAACGAGAAAGGCCATAGGAGATCCACATCTGGAGAAGAGAGAGCCAGCGGAAAAGGATCCTAGATGCATGCTCTCTTTCACACACACACACACACACACACACACACACACACACGCTCAGACGCGCCAGTCTTTGGGCGAGAGGGAAGAACATTCCCTTCTGCTGATGTGAGGGAGGAGATTCAGAAATCAGGCCTAGAAACTGCATACTGGGAGCTGAGCTGATTCCCTCCTCTATGTCTGAAGTGATAGTTGATGATGTTTTTATTAAAGGAATAGTTCACCCAAAAATGAAAACTCTGTCATCATTTACTCGCCCTTGTTTCAAAACCTGTATATGAATTATTCATAACAC
The DNA here is from genome assembly GCA_021397915.2 of Tor tambroides. Lineage (NCBI taxonomy): Eukaryota > Metazoa > Chordata > Actinopteri > Cypriniformes > Cyprinidae > Tor > Tor tambroides. The sequence goes on along the minus strand of JAFVLL020005880.1, from coordinate 5,099 downwards.
AAAAGGTATATTTAGGAAGTATATCCTGGCTGCTCCGAAGTATAACAGAAGAAAAATGAGGGTAAATTACAAAGAACATAAAAGTATTGTATCATACAAATGTTTTTGAAAGAAGTATCTTATGCTCACCAGAGCTGCATTTATTTGATCAAAATTACAGTGAAAAACTTAAAAAATCTTACTGACCCAAACCTTTGAACAGTAGTTTATATTCCACACCTTGCAAAGTCATTTGATAGTTTTGCATGGGAAATAGACTCAAATCTAATTTGTTATTGACTACAAACCTCAAAATATACCTTAGCTCTCAGCTCTATGAATTCGGCCAGTAAATAAAAGAATATTCTGCTTTTGGTGAGCTAAATAAAACAAAACAAAGCAAAGCAAGGCAAAACAAAATAATATATGGTCAGATTTTTACTGAAAATGTATGTAAAGTACATGTAATAAACCACAAAAGTGATAAGCCACAAAATTGCTACAAAAAGAATAAGCAATTGCATTCCTTTTGCAGCCGCCTTGGCAAATGCGCATTCCTTCAGTTTGCATTTATTTAAGGAAGGAACATTGCTCCATCAACCCTGCCTAAACAAACACTCCACAATTTTTCACAAAAACAATGTATAGTTGTTACTTTAATGACAGGATCTTTATAATGACCTGACCTTTAAAAAGGATTTTCTTTGGTGTAACCTTGATATGAAATCAGATTTACTCTGTGCAGTTTTGGTTACCTGACAAACACTGACAGACGGTGCTGTCTGTGCTCTCTATACAGTGCCTGCAAGTTTTGTTCTCAACCAAAAAAAAGAAACACAGATTGTCTGAGGACAACCCAAGAACCCAGACCTCCTTGATCAGAGTGAGTCACACACACATGGCTGTTATTAGAAAACCCCTATAATAATAGAGCATTGCGTTTAGAGCAGAACAGCTGAACTGTTTCATGTAAAGAGTCCACAAAGAAACAAAAGAATATTTGTTGTTCTTGAAGATATGACTTATATCTTTTTGGGACTTTGTAGCTAACAGCATTGGATGGCACAACATCATTATAAAATTTAAGGAAAGGGAAGTGGTGTGTGGCCAAGTATGGTGACCCATACTCAGAATTTGTGCTCTACATTTAACCCATCCAAGTGCATGCACACAGTAGTGAACATACACCCAGAGCAGTGGGCAGCCAATGCTGCAGCACCCAGGGAGCAGTTTTGGGGGTTTGGTGCCTTGCTCAAGGGTCTCACCTCAGTTGTGGTATTGAGGGTGGAGAGAGTCCTGGTTATTCACTCCTCCCACTTACAATCCCTGCCGGACCTGAAACTCAAACCCACAACCTTCGGGTTACAAGTCCAACTCTCTATCCATTAGACCACGACTGCCCCTTTAAAGGGATAGGTCAACCAAAAAAATTAAATTCTGTCATAATTTACTTTTTTGTTTTAAACATATCCTTCTTTCTGCAGAACACAAGAGGATATTCTGCAAAACGCTAAAGTTCAAACAACGCTGGATGTCATCGACAAAAAAAAAAAACACAATTGAGAATTTTCATCTTCAATGTTCCACAGAAGAAAATAAGTCACACAGTTTCATACTTAAAAATAAACATTCTTTATTGGCATCTGTGGTTCCACAAAGAACCTTTAACATATATGGAATCTTTAGACAAAAGGTTCTTATAAAGGAAAAGGTTCTATAGATTATTAAAATTGTCTTCAGACTATAATAAGGGTTCTTTCAAGAATTGTTCACTGAAAGATTCTTTGGGGAATCCAAAATCTTCTTCATCATTGCTGCAAAAACCACTATTTGTAACGTTTATTTTAAAGAGTGTACATGAGGTCATTTGTAGGTTGCCAGCTTGAGGTTCTGTCGTATATCAAAGTGCTTCACTGCCTCGACTGAAACCTCATATTTCTCTCAGCAAGATTTCCTCCCTCTGAATCAGTATATAGACTGTAAAGAGCATGAATTACAGCAAGCCACCGTAGGCTATAGATATCCTGGCACTGCCCAGCAAAGACAGGCTAATTATGTATTGCGGTGGGTTTGACATGCGTGGCGCACAGACAATCCAGCGAAACCTCCTACGCTCCTAAATGCTCACTTCCATCAACCGCTCTCTCCTTCTGAGCATGCACAGTAAGTCGGGCCCCAAAACAGGAAGTCTGGAAGCATCGTGATCCAGGGACGGACTATAAAAAAGATTCTTCTGGTGAAACTACGTTTTGAAAATGCTGAAGAATTCAGCAGTTTAGTGTTCAGTTTCCAACGCATTTCTTTCTCACATTTTTCCCTGAAAAATTATGTACATTTTAAAAAATATTTTTTCCCTGAAGTTTTAAAGATTATTGATGTACATTTTATTTGTCTTTCTACTAAAATTTCATGTTTAAATTGTGTTACTTGCCGTTTCTGTGAAATGTACTAGCAATTTCTGAATGACTTTTTTTTTCAGTGAAGTGTTACACTTAATTCCCCCTGACAAATTAAAAAGATAATTAATTTTCATATCTGAGCTAAGATCTAAAGGGGCGGAAAAGCATTTAAACCACTGAGGGCCAAACATGCTCTCAAGACTATTTTAGACTGCTTAATTACATCCTGTAACCCTCATAGTGTTTTCCCATTCTCTTTCCACTTTAAAACGTGTATTGAGCTAAAATACCGAGGTCATGGTGTTTTGGGGCCAATCTGTCAAACATGAAAGTGTTTCAAATTAATTAGCAATTAACTTGAACTCAGTCACAGTAACACACAACCAACCACAAAGTTATGCATAGCTGTGAAATGAAAAAAGAAGGAGAAAAATACAGGAGCGAGGTCTGTGAGAGTTTTTCCCAAAAATGAAATAAAGATTATTTTAGAGAAGGTTCTATCCGAAAGACACAGAGATGCTTCGAAAATTAAATAGTATGTTAAAAAGAGTGAGTGAGTCAGAGAGAAGCAAAAGGGAGAGGAGTGGAGTTTGGTCTCTGACAAAGGCTTCATTCATTGCATCTCAGGCTAATATTATACGTGTTTCACAAGGAAACGTCCACTTAGTCTTCCAGAGCACAGGCTCAGCACCACACCTTTGATTCCAGGCCTTGTCCAAATACTCGCCGGAAGATTTACAAGGATAACACTATCAGTGGTGAAAGTAAGTGTCGGGCCCCAAGGGGCCCGGGTAAATAAACTCACAAGTCCAAGATAAAGTGATTTAGGCAGGTTTCAGACAAGAAACACTGTTTGCTCTCCAAACTGTTGCTTATTTCTAAGCAAAATATTCTCAGTGGTTGACTAGTTAAATGGGTTTGTTTCTAAAATATAATAAAATGGAAAGACATTTCACTTACGGATTGGAAAACACTTTTGGGTGTATTTTAGAGATGTAAATGAGATGTTGAGTCTGTAGATGGCGCTCTAGAGCTATACCCTGATCACTACCTATTTTTTTTAACAAATCCCAAGATAGTTTTCCTAATTTGGATTGATTGATTGATTTATCGACTTTTCATTTATTTAAGAAAAAACACACACCCACATGAAAACATATTATAGGCCTAGTAATTTATGGTAAATACTATAGTGTTTTTGAACCATACTAAAGTACTTGAATTAATTTGTTGTGGTAATTCTACTGTTGCTGTGATAATATAACAACTATAATAATATAAACAAATTACTTTACCCAATACTGTACTAAGTTTTAAACAACAATAGGGTTTATTATACTACAATACACTATTGTAGTAAAAACTAAAGTACACTACAGTATTTATAACAGTTTATCAGTTCACTATAGTTAATACTACAGTATGCTGTAGCATTCATTAACAAAGCGTTGTAAATAATATAATATCCAGTATAATACACTATACTATAGTATGGTTCAAAAACACTATAGTATTTACTATAAATTACTATATTATTTTTTTTCAAGTGGGCAGTTACGAGTTTATCATGTCAATTCCTTCACTTCGTAAAGGAGTTGCTTGTTAATTTATCATTTTTTCAGATTATTCATACAAATTAAGCCAAAAATGAAATAGATGACACAAAACAAAGGTGTTAAAGCAACTTTAAGCAATCAATGCAATGCTCCATTAAAAACAATTCACAAAAACTGCTTTACAATAAACACTAAGCCTAGATTTCAAGGAAAATACGGTCTCTGAAATAACACCTTTCTAGAAACTTAAAATAAATTAAACAACAGGCTACTTCACATAACATCAAAGAACAGAACTCGTGGAGCCAAATGTTTAAATTTCCACATGTTGGGCATAGTAGGCCTATTACTGCTCATTGCTGATACATTTGACCCAAGTTAAATTAAGAGCAGGAGGGGAGGGGGGGATCAGTTTTAGCGTTTCTCTTACTACGGTGCTACGGCTTCATACCCTCCCCATTAATGTTACAATGCTGCCTCCTAGAGGTGCGATGTAACCAGAATCATAATACAACTGATTTCTCTGGTGTGTTTGAGGGTTTTTATAACAAGGTAAAATTACACTCTCAATATACTAGAGAAACAGTCGCTGATAAGGTTATGCTTTATATAAAATGCAGGATAAAATATTTAAAAAATATAAATAAAAGTGATGTCTAATAATAGGCCTAATAGAGACTGAACATAGCCTATAGACCTTACTTGAAAAGTTACTGATGTTTAATTATTATACACTCATTAATTTAGGCCTACTTCATCTATTGGAGTATTTACTGTAAAGCCTATAGCCTAATATTAAAATGGAATTTTACCTAAGTGTCTTGGTTAATCAATGATAATCTACGTTGTTTATACATGCATCAACAACCTGGAGCTGAACACGCTCAAAACAGTGGAGATGATTGTGGACTTCAGGAGAAACCCCCCCTGCTCTCCCCTGGCTCACCATCATGAACAGCACTGTGACTGCAGTGGAGTCATTCAGGTTCCTGGGCACCACCATCTCCCAGGACCTGAAGTGGGACAATCACATTGAGTCCATTGTGAAAAAGGCCCAGCAGAGGCTGTACTTCCTTCGCCAGCTGAGGAAGTTCAACCTGCCACAGGAGCTGCTGAAACAGTTCTACTCCGCCATCATTGAATCCATCCTCTGCACTTCAATAAC